>BSBK01004381.1:377500-379397 GCA_027943335.1 Chamaecyparis obtusa | reverse complement strand
CCTTTCAAGCATTCCTTCTATCCCTTTCCTCAAAAGATTTACTTTTCTGTCAAGAAGGAAATTAAGGTGATTATCCAAGAGGAACCATCCTAGAACCTGGAGGTCTCATCTCAGTTAGCATAGGTCCCACAACCTGGAGATGATTCCCCTGTTATACTAGGTTATCAAGACTACGAGAGCTTGAGATAAGCATGCAAAATTAGTGTATAACAGTTCCAAGGGGTAGTATGACACCTTGGGACACACTTGAGTGTTCTAATGTGTCAAAAGGGGTCATGGGCACTTCCTAGGAGTCTAGTATGCCTTATCACATGTTAGGACCCCTAGGAAGTCCTGATGACCCCTTTTGACACATTGAAACACTCAAGTGTGTCCCAAGGGGTCGTATGACCCCTTCGAACACACTTGAGAGTTATAATGTGTCAAAATGTTTCATGGGGACCTCCTAGGGGTCCTAACACATGATAAGGTGTACTAGGACCCTCAGAAGTCCCCATGTCCTCCTTTGACACATTTCAACACTCAAGTGTTTCCCAAGAGGTCGTATGACACCTTAGGACACCCTTGAGAGTTATAATATGTCGAAAGGGGTCATGGGGACTTCTTAGGGGTCCTAACACATGCTAAGGTGTACTAGACATGTAGAATTCCCCATGACCTCTTTTGACACATTTTAACACTCAAGTGTCTCCCAAGGGGTCCTATGACACCTTAGGATAGACTTGAGAGTTATAATGTGTTGAAAGGGGTCATGGTGACTTCCTAGGGGTCCTAACATGTGATAAGGTGTACTAGGACCCCTAGGAAGTCCCCCATTGACCCCTTTGATAGATTTCAAAACTCAAGTGTCCTCAAGTGTCATACGAACCCTTGGCACACACTTGAGTGTTTAAATGTGTCAAAAGGGGTCATCGGTACTTCTAGGGGTCTTAACATGTGATAAAGCATACTAGGACCCTAGGAAGTCTCCATGACCTCTTTTGACACATGAGAACACTCAAGTATGTCCTAAGAGATTATACGGCCCCTTGGGACACACTTGAGTGTTCAAAAGTGTCAAAAGAGGTCATGGGGACTTCCTAGGGGTCCTAGTACACTTTATCACATGTTAGGACCCCTAGGAAGTCCACATGACCCCTTTTGACACATTTTAACTCTCAAGTGTGTACTAATGGGTTATACGACCCCTTGGAACACACTAGAGTGTTGAAATGTGTTAAAAGGGGTCATTGGGATTTCCTAAGGGTCCTAACATGTGATAAGGCATACTAGGACCTGTAGGAAGTGCCCATGAACCCTTTCACACATTAGAACACCCAAGTGTGTCCTAAGGGGGTCATACGACCCCTTGGGACATAATTCAGTTTTGAAATGTGTCAAAAGGGGTCATGGGAACTTCTTAGGGGTCCTAGTATGCCTTATCACTTGTTAGGACCCCTAGGAAGTCCCCATGACCCCTTTTGACATATTAGAACTCTCAAGTGTGTCATAAGGGGTCATACGACCCTTGGGACACACTTGAGTGTTGAAATGTGTCAAAAGGGGTCATGAAGACTTCCTAGGGGTCCTAACATGTGATATGGCATACTAGGACCTTTAGGAAGTCCCATGATCCCTTTCGACACATTAGAACTATCAAGTTTGTCCTTAGGTGTCATACAACCCCTTGGGACATGCTTGAGTGTTGAAATGTGTCAAAAGAGGTCACGGTGACTTCCTAGGGGTCTTAGTATGCCTTATCACATCTTAGGATCCCTAGGAAGTCCCCATGACCCCTTTTGACATATTAGAACTCTCAAGTGTGTCATAAGGGATCATACCCACCCCCTTGGGACACACTTAAGTGTTGAAATGTGTCAAAAGGGGTCATGAAGACTTCCTAGGGGTCCTAACATGT
>BSBK01004381.1:302500-372500 GCA_027943335.1 Chamaecyparis obtusa | reverse complement strand
ATAGATTCCCCCAATAAATATAACACATCCCTATGGACCTTGAAACACTACATCCATCACAAAAAATACCCATCCTTAAGAGTATTCATTCACATTAATGATTGGTGTCAAATCGGGCACCCTTCAATCAGTAACCTACCACCATTATGTGGTTTTCCCAAACTCATTTCACCTATCCCTACATCAAAACCATTATGTAAAAGGACATAATACACCATTATACCTCTCCCACCAATCACAATAGCCACAAGGGTGGGAGATTGACTTCATTGTGAAGGTTTCAACTCCTAAATATTGACTGTGACTCCACATCAAGAACAGTCAAGGACACCAATTAATTCCTTGGTCTTATTAGTGGTCAAAACATTGAAATAAATGCATGGAAAGGTAAAAATTCACCCAAGACAATAATCTTACATTATCATCCGAAAAAAATCACATTTTATCCAAGCATATGAATTCCCTGTTATGGTGACTATACCCATGGGATAGAGATTCACAGTGTGCAGAGAAAATATTATTTATTGATTGGAATTGTTACATTGCTGATTCATTACACATCCAAATCCACATCAAATGTAGACTTCTATTTCCCCAAAAACCAAACTATAACCCACTAACTGTCTAAAAACTAACAATAATAGTCTTAAAATTGACTGTTATAGAACACATCAGAACTAAATCATATGAGTTTGGAGGTAACTATGGTCTGTTGTGCTAGCATAGAGAGAACCATAGCAGTAGCTGAGAGTGTTGTGCAACATTAGGATTACACTTGCTAATGGCATGGGATTAAATTCACATCTACAATAGTAATTATAAAGGGCAAGCAAATTCTAAGAGTTAATCTTTCTAATTTGAACATTCATGTACCTCTCCTGTGGCAATGTGTTGAAGAAATTTATCTTCAAATTCTCAACATAGTTCTGATGCAATAGCTCAAGTTCCTTCTTTAGTTTGAACCAATTTCTCACCAAGCCTTACTAACTCATCTTCAACAACTTGTGATCTACCCTCCAACCTACACAATTTATGATCACATTTGTCAAGTTTATTTCAAATATTATGTAATTGACTCTGAACAGTGCTTGAATAGAAACAAGTCTTTTTTGGTCAGAGGCTGCTTGATCTATCTTACTAATAACACCAATGGTTCATGTACCTAGAAATTCAAATGATTAAGAAAAAAGTAAGGAAATAAGAATACCACAAACATTTCCTACTACTGTATCTTCCATTTCAACTTAAAGTACAAATGAGGCATACAAATCATCAGGATCAAATTCAAGAGCCATTTTATCAGCTTCCCTATTTGAGTTAAGATTTGAATGTTCTATGACTTGTAATTCAAGAGAGTATTTTGCAGAAATGAGAAGATTGATTCCAAATGTACCTGATCACTTTCATCTAAGAATGGTGTTAACTTGTCCAAAATTAGCACCCTACTTGCTTCTATGATTGCCCATATTGTATCATAAGCATATAATCCAAACACATTGAGGCCTAAATCAACATTTACAACTTTTTTTAGATTATTCCATCTTACTAAGAAATCATAATGCCAATAGGAATTGGGAATATGTCACCACATAGTAATGAGCCCATGTAGTGACTTCATTGTATCTGAATCAAACTCAAGGGAATCCAGAGTAGAAGATAGCCAATCTGTGGCTATCCATACATAGCCATTTCTCAACATTTGAAAGTGATATACTTTAGAGAAAAATTTTAGACCAACTAATGCAAAGTGGGCAGTCGAAAGCCTTTAAACAATGAGCAATTGGCAAGAATTGGGTACCAAGTACACAAAAGTATGGAGGTCAAGTTCCCTACACCTATCCAAAGTGTAGACTAAATAAGAAATGAGGTTATCACAACCCAAAGATCCAAGGGTAACCTAATCACTAGGTTTCACAAAGTTCTAGACACCAATGACTAAGGGTTACTAAGGAATTTCCTTAACCCAATAAAAAACCAAACCCTGTGAAATGACTCACAAGACTAGGGGAGGCCTACAATAATTTCTCTAGCCTATTTAGGTCCTATTTTTTTAGTTCCAATGGTTCTTTCACTTACAAGAAACCCATGCATACTAGTTGCTTCACAAACCAAGGACTAAGCTTGTAGCCTTTCCTAGAAGGAATTTCGATCACAAGTCAAAATACTTCCATATGAGAGATGAACTAGTTTGGAGATTCTGACACCCTTTTGGGCTTTAAAAAACATATCCAAACATCAAGACGTGAAGGTCAATGAATGAGACTAAAACATCTAAACCAGACCAGGTTATTAGGCCTAATTAGGACTCCAATTGCACTATGGGTGCTATTTCTCCCAATCCAATGCATGAAACAATTGTGGGAGCATGTGAGGAAATGTAAAAGAACTTAGAATCCAGATTTTGGAGCCTTGATGAATCGCCAACTGAGAGTTATGGTGACTGTTCTAAGTCACAGATTGGTGCACACATAGAGATGTACACCTAGGGCATAACGGAAAATCCACTCCCCTGCAAATCCACACTTCTAGCCTGTAGAATATGAAAATAAATTGAAAAAGGTTGAATTCCACCAAGGGGCATCAATTTCCCATGGTGGAATCGGTCCAAACAACGAAGCCCTATTCAAAACCCTGGTTTTAAGCCTTCAATCCGGGAAGTCTCACTAAGAACTAGATATCTCACAAAATAAGAAAGATTAGAACATGAGACCAATTGAAAATGAAATTAGATTCAGGGATCCAAATTTTGGTTTCACAATTTCATGCCCTCCTATTTGTACCCATCTGTACACTTCAATTCTCCTTAGAATTTGCAGAGAAATGTTGATATTTAATTGATTCAAATTGCCAAATTACACATTGTTACCTTCCACCCACCTGAAAGGGATTATGAAGGCTTCCCCCATTGGTTAAAACTGAATTTCAAAACATATGACTATTGTGGTCTTTGGTTACAAGTTTTGGCAAAAGTTGTCAAAGTTGTTAAGCAACTTTTACAACATTTTTTCAATTTTTGCATACTAGGAGACCAAACTTGGTCTAGACCTAATCTACTGATCCAACATGAATCTAAAGCATGAAAATAGAAAAATTCCTAAGTTTCTAGGCCTTTTGACCACCTTTGACCATATTTGACCAAGGGCTTATAGTTATGCCAATCTTGGAACTAGGTCTTACAACTTGGTCTATATGCCTAGATGGAAGATCTAACCTAACTAGATGTTCTTAGGACTTTGACGAACTGTATTTGTTGAGTTTATTGTGGGTGCTCCTACACCATGCTCCCCTTGAGTTTTAAAACTCAAGTTCCTACTTGAGGTTAACTATTCCACTGAAGTCCCATGTTGTTTGATTTGGTCTTCGGTCAGCCAAGTTGCATCTATGTTGGGGAGCCCTTTCCATTTGACTAAATACTGCATATACTTCTTGGTTATGGTTTTCTTTAGCAACTTGGTGTCTAATATTTCTTTCAACTCTACTAGTTTTATTTGAGTAAGATTTGTGACATAGTCTTCCTCATTGATATTTTTTTCCTCACTTGTTGAATTTGTTGTAGCTTTGTAGAGGGTGAGGTCTGCAACATTGAATATTGGAGAGATTTGCAAGGTTGGGGGAAGAGAAATCTCATAAGCATTCTCACCCATTTTATTGAGTATATTTTAGGGTACTAATTTCTTCATATGAAGTTTAGAGTATCTACCCTTAGGTAGTCTCTCTTTCCTCAGAAATGCCCAAACCTTGTCTCCTACTTTGAATTGGATCTCCCTTCTTCTCTTGTCAGCATGTTCCTTGTACTTCAAACTGGATCTTTGCAATACTTCTTTGACCTCATGTTGTACCTTTGTGATGAGTTCTGACAATTCTTGGCCTTGAGCACTGACTTTGAAGTCAAATGGTAGTTCTATCAGGTCTAATGGTCCTTTGGGATGAAGACCATATACTTCTTGGAATGGAGTTTTTCCGATTGACTTGTTCATGGAATCATTAAATGTAAACTTTGCCTAGGGTAGGAGTGTATCCCAACTCTGAGAATATTGTTTGGTTAGGCATCTTAGGAGATTTCCTGAGGATCTATTTACTACCTCAATCTTCCCATTTGTTTGTGGGTGATAGGCAAAGCTATAGGTGAGGTTTGTTCTCAATTTCTTGAAGAGTGTTCTCCAAAATTGGCCTTGGAACTTTACATCCCCATCAAATATAATTGACTAAGGTAGACCATGGATCCTAACTACCTCTTTGAAGAAAAGATGTGCAATGTGGGAAGCATCATTTGTACTTTTACATGGTACAAAATGGACCATTTTGCTAAACCTATCCACTATTACAAAAACATTGTCAAAGCCTTGCTTTGTTTTAGGAAACCCCATTACAAAATCCATTGAGATGGACTCCCATGGTCTAGAAGGGATTAGTAAAGGTTGATATAGTTCTTGATTGATTGACACACCTTTATCTTGCTGACATATTGTGCAAGTTTCTATGAACTTCTTAACAGCATTGTTCATTTTAGGCCAGAAGTAACTTCTCCTCACCATGTTTGTTGTCTTATCAATACCAAAGTGACCTTCTAGGCCACCATAGTGCTTTTCCCTAATTATGTTTGTTCTCATTGAACATTTTGGTATACATAGTTGAGCTCCTTTGAATAGTAGTCCATTCTAAATCAAATATTTAGAAAATTCGGTATGGTATCTTCCAACCATCTTTGTGCAAATTTGATATATCTCTGCAAATTCAGGGTCATCAGGGCATAGGTGTTTGAGAGACTCAAATCCTACACTTTTTAGTTACAATTTCTTCAATCGGACCAACCCTCCTACTAAGGGAATCAATAAATTTGTTTGTTACACCCTTCTTATGCTTAATGTTGAAGGTGTAAGCCTACAAAAGTTCTACCCATTTCAAATGTCTGATAGAGAGTTTTTCTTGTGAATTAAGGAAGCTTAATGCATGGTTATCAATACATACCATGAATTCCTTTAGGATCAAATAGTGCCTCTATTTATTGAGGGCTTGGACCATGGCATAAAGCTCTAGGTCATATGTAGAGTATTTTCTTTTGGCCTCATTTAGTGTGAAAAAGGCAACTGCCTTACCTTCCTAACTTAGGACTGCACCTATAGCCAAGTTGCTTGCATCTGTCTCCACAGTGAAGACTTTGTTGAGATTAGGGAGGACCAAGATAGGATATTGGGAAACCCTATTCTTCAAGTATTGGAATGCATCATTTTCTTCCTTTGTCCATGTAAACTTATTTTTCTTTCCTCCTTTAATGGTTTCAAGCATCGGTGCACACACATGACTAAAATTTTTGATGAACTTTCTATAGAAATTTGCAAGTCCATGGAAGCTTCTTACATCACCCTAATTCTTTGGTGGAGGCCACTTGATGATTGCTTCTACCTTATCAGGATCCATCTTGAGGGTACCTTGTGAGATCAAAAATCCTAGGAACACAAGTTCCTTCCTCATAAACATGCACTTCTCCAAGTTGATTACCAACTTGTGTTGATGAATTCTTCTTAATACCTATTCCACATGATCAAGATGGTCTTCCTTGCTATGACTAAATATTAGTATGTCATCAAGGTAAAAAATAACAAATTTTCCAATAAAATCAATGAATGTCTCATTCATAAGCCTCATAAAAGTGCTAGGGGCATTGCTTAAGCCAAAGGGCATTACTAACCATTCAAACAAACCTTCAGTAGTCTTGAATGTTGTTTTCCATTCATCTCCTAGTTTGATTCTAATTTGATGATAACCAAACTTTAAGTCCATCTTGGTGAAGTAGCAAGCACCTCCTAGTTGATCCAATAGATCCTCAATCCTTGGCATGGGGAATCTATACCTAATGGTGATCTTATTGATGGTCCTACTATCAGTACATAACCTCCATTTTCCATCCTTTTTAGGGGCTAGAACTAATGGTACTACACATGGACTGAGACTCTTTTGAATAAGTCCTCTTTCCAATAGTTCTCAAACTTGCTTTGCAATCTTTGCATGCTGTAATGGTGTCATTTTATATGGGGCCTTATTAGCTAGAGAGGAACTAGGTATCAAGTCAATTTTGTGACTGATATCTCTTAAAGGAGGGAGGCTTGTGGGTAGGTCACTAGCGGAAACATCTCTGTACTTTTCCAATAGTTTCATAGCTTCTTCTGGTATATGATCTTTTTTATCAGACTTCATGTTGTCTTTGGGTTTGGAGATTAGGACAAAGGCTTCAGTATTAGGTTCCTTCAATGTTTTTAACATTTCTTTCTCTCCCATGATGATGATAGTAGGTTCTTTTTCAGACTTGCTATCAGGCAGGGGCTTCATGGTAAAAGTTTTTCCATCCTTAGTGATGGAGTAGGTGTTCTTCCTATAGTGGTGTATGGAATCTATATCAAATTTCCAAGGCCTGCCTAGAAGGATGTGTGAAGCATCCATTTCAACCACATCACAAAGAACTTTGTCCTTAAAGTCTACAATTGAGAACTCTATCCATGCTTGTTTTGTTACTAGAGTTTGTTGGCCTTTTGTTAGCCAAGAGACATGATAGGGGCAAGGGTGTGGCTTCTTAGGGAGGTTTAAATTTTGAACCATTTCACAAGATACTAAATTTTTAGTTGAACTAGAATCTATAAGTAGATTACATACCTTTCCATGACATTTGATCTTTGTCCTGAAGAGGTTCCTCCTTTTTGGAGGCTCTTGGTTTTGTGGCACTTGAAGGAAGACATACCTCATCATCAAACATACTCCTTCCTCTAGTTCTAAGTCTCTAGTTTTAGCATTGTCTTCTTGTTTGTCTTCTTGGATCAATTGTTCTCTCCTCTCACCTTGATTGTTATTCCTCTTATTAGGGCACCTTCTTGCATGATGTCCCCCATCTGATTGCAATAGAAACATTTCAATGGTCCATTACCTCTTCTAGAGTTTTTTCTTCCTCTATTGAAGGGCCTCCTTCCTCTATAGTTTCCTCTGAAGTTTGAGTCACTATTTTCTTTATCTCCTTGATCAGGGGTTCTGCTGCTACTACCACTATTATGTCCCTTATTCCAAGAGTTTCCTTTGCCTCTAAATTTCTTCCCATTGTCATTACTCTTCCCTTTTCCAAACTCTTGTTTCCTTTTCCATTTCTCCTCTACCTTGAGTGCCATTTGATAGCACTTATTGACTGTGGTAGGGCAGTGTAGGCTAAGTTCCTCTTGAATGGATACCTTCAAACCATTCATGTATCTTTGATGTAGAGCATCCATCAAAACCAATGTCTTAGGATCCAAACCTCATCATGAGATCCAAACAACAACATAGTTTCTTGACTTTCCTAGAGGCAAACATATTCATCCATAGCATGTTCACTAACAAACAATAATAATCATCCATCAAATAACCATTATCAAATGTTCTTCATAGATATCAAAACATTAAATTTGTATATCCATCTCTAATTCATGAAATATGAATCTTTTAAATCCTCCATCTATCCATTTCTTGCAAAAGGAAACCAAGAATTGTCCAACTATCAAATTTATTGTATTCTGGTCATGAAAATATAGTCATAAATAGTAATTAATAAATCCATGAATATTGATAATCAAGCCAATTGCTCGATTCATATTTTATAATAACTAGCTATAGAAATATTCTCCAAGTTATAGGAAGATCCAATGGTTAAAATAAAAGTTATGATGATTTTCCCAAGACTGGTCATCGTGAATCAGGATTTTGGGCAGTTACAAACGGTTTTCACCAAAACCCTCATAACTTTCTCAAAACTTCATGAAATCATCTAAAATAAAAAGAAATGGAAATATTATTCAATTTTCTATAGTATCATAATAAAAATACAATTTTTCCTAGACTATACATGGCCGTACAAGGCCTGGAACCAAGAGGGAAAACTTTCCAAACCACAAAATAATAGATTGAAACAATGGAAATATGATACCAGAATATTTTTTATACTTTCCAATGCCTTATCTATATTTACATCCCCATATGAATGACCATTATAGTGGATTTTATAGCCTTTACATCTTCCTATGGAAGTTACAACTACCCAAGTTCCTCTTATGACCATTGAACTTTTTATTTTTCCTTTTACAACTTTTGAAAAGTTGCATTGTGCAAACTTTTATGCAATCTTTGCACCTTTAATACAAATGACTCAAAACCTTGCAAGAACCTTCCAAACCTATTAAAATGGATTAATAATTACCTTTTATCATGATTTTATCCCTACATGGATCTTTTAATCCTCAGGAGCAGACATAGCTCTGATACCACTTGATGCAAAGTGGGCAGTCAGAAGCCTTTAAATAGTGAGCAATTGGCAAGAATTGGGTACCAAGTACATCAAAGTATGGAGGTAAAGTTACCTAAACCTATCCCAAGTGTATAATTAACAAGAAATGAGGTTATCACAACCCCAAGATCCAAGGGTAACCTAATCACTAGGTTTCACAAAGTTCTAGACACCAATGACCAAGGGTTACTAAGGAGTTTCCTTAACCCAATAAACAACCAAACCCTATGAAATGACTCACAAGACTAGGGGTGGCATACAATAATTTTTTTAGCCTATTTAGGTCCTATTTTTTTATTTCCAATGGTTCTTTCACTTACAAGCAACCCATGCATACTAGTTGCTTCACAAACCAAGGACTAGGCTTGCAGCCTTTCCTAGAAGGAATTTTGATCATAAGTCAAAATAATTCCATATGAGAGATGAACTAGGTTGGAGATTGTGAAACCATTTTTGGCTTTACAAAACATATCCAAACATCAAGATGTGAAGTCCAATGAATGATACTAAAACATATAAACTAGACCAGGCTATTAGGCCTAATTAGGACTCCAATTGCACTGTGGGTGCTCTTTCTCCCAAGAAAATGCCTGAACCAATTGTGGGAGAATGTGAGGACATGTAAAATAAATTAGAATCCAGATTTTGGAGCCTTGATGAATCCCCAACCAAGAGTTATGGTGACTGTTCTAAGTCACAGACTGGTGCACACATAGAGATGTACACCTAGGGCATAATGACAAATCCACTCCCCTACAAATCCACACTTCTAACCTACAAAATATGGAAAAAAATTGACAAAGGTTGAATTCCACAAAGGGGCATCAATTTCCCATGGTGGAATTGGTCCAAACAACCAAGCCCTATTGGAAACCCTGGTTTTAAGCCTTCAATCCGGGCACTCTCACTAAGAACTAGATATCTCACAAACTAAGAAAGATTAGAACATGAGACCAATTTAAAATCAAAGTAGATTCAAGGATCTAACTTTTGGTTTCACAATTTCATGCCCTCCTATCCGTACCCATCTGTACACTTCAATTCTCCTCAGAATTTGCAGAGAAATGTTGATATTTTATTGATTCAAATTGCCAAATCACACATTGTTACCTTCCACCTACTTGAAAGGGATTATGAAGGCTTCCCCCATCATTTAAAACCAAATTTCAAACCATATGACCTTTTGGGGATTTGGTTACAAGTTTTGGCAAAAGTTGTCAAAGTTGTTAAGCAACTTTTACAACATTTTTTCAATTTTTGCATACTAGGAGACCAAACTTGGTCTAGACCTAATCTACTGATCCAACATGAATCTAAAGCATGAAAATAGAAAAAATTCTAAGTTTCTATGCCTTTTGACCACCTTTGACCATAGTTGACCAAGGGCTTATAGTTATGCCAATCTTGGAACTAGGTCTTACAACTTGGTCTATATGCCTAGATGGAAGATCTAACCTAACTAGATGTTCTTAGGACTTTGATGAACTATATTTGTTGATTTTATTGTGGGTTCTCCTGCACCACCAACATTTGGATTCATATGAACAACAAAAACTCTAGTTGTCATCAAAGCCAAATGTTTCAAGCTATTACCGAGGCTACTTCTAGAGATTTCCGGAGGCATTCGATATTTATGAACAATATTAGCTTTATTCCCAAATGCATCACCCAGAGAAGTTATTCCATTTCTTCCATAGTCATCATCTACATAAACTGCAATAACCTCTCTCAAATTGAAGAAACCAATTACATCAGCAATTATTTTCATCTGTGAGAAGTCATTATGTGCCAAATGAAGAAAATAAGTGTACTGCAGTGAAGATAGACTTGGATTAGTTGCTCCAAATGATAAAAGTGGCACATTAAGTCCATTTTCTATGTGAGAAATAACATGAGCAATCATAGAGGATTGTGGTCCTATAATTGCAACTACATTATTTTTTGACAACTCAATAGCTACAGTGGAAACACATCAAGTAACAGGAATTAGCTATTGTGATTATTTCTTTCTTCATAGGAAAATAATGAAAACATTCCTGCACAACACTAAGAATCTAAAGTGCCATAAAAAAATCCAAAATACAGTGTTTGATATAGTAGCCAAATACAAATCTATGAGTACACAAGATATCAATTGCTAAACTCATTTAGGGAAAAACCATTCTCGGTGCATAAAGCTGAGTTATGTTCACGTTTATTCCATTAGTCAGTGATTAAAGCTTTGCAATCAACTACCAGTAGTCTCAAAATGATTAAATTTACATGATTTGATGTTTCAAAGGCATTATATATCAATATTTTTGTGAAATATCCTTTGTGAAAAATGCTAGATACTCAAGTAGCCTCATGAATGTCATTTCATTAATAAGTCAAGCAACATTAGCATTAAAATATACAGGATGCATTAAAGTAACATGTTGCAGATCATGCTTCAAAATTTCTCCTCTCTGTAGCAATGGCACCTTGGCAGAGTAGTTTATTTACAATGTCATACATCTAGACTCTAGAGAATTTATGTGACTTTATGTTTACTCAATTTGTCTATGATTCAAATTTCAAATAATTTGAAATTTATAGAGATTAGTGAGTCTATTTTGTCCTTACAAAAACAAGCTAGCATTGACAATTAACCTAAAAATCTCAACACAAAACATATACTCCCAAATTGCTCTTTGACATTGTATATTCTCTTACAAATACCCTAAACAAAGAGACTCAATCAGCAATAGAGTGTGATATATCAAAATATGTCATTGGAACATTCTTGTGCAAATAAAGCAACAAAATGATACTTAAAATTGTTCTCATTTTGCCATTTACATTAAGTTGCATTTCAATTCACAAGTTATGAGCACTTTTCCTTTCAATAAGAGTTCCTTGATGCATCCTTTTGTACCCAATATGAAACTTGATTGTGTTGTATGGAACTCCTTCATGATCAAAAATCAAACAATTGTATATCAAAGTTTTTATATTAGAAATAGTTGTTTCTGATTGAGTCATACGTCGTAGTGTCAAAATTCAGATTTTGATTTATCAAATTTTTGTAGATTGCCCATAAAAAAAAAGAATAATTTAAAAAAAAAAAAAAAACCGAAATTCAAGTTTAGTCTAGAGTAAATACTTAAAGCTTGTTGTTCATAAAAGAGACCTGGGTACATTTTTTCCTTATTGCAGATCTAAAAAGTGTTTAAAGCATTGTGATGAAGTTTATTCAAAGGCAATGATGGTGAATTTCCTAGCATTCCAAAAATTCAAGACCAAAGGAGCAGAGCTGAGGAATATCAAAGGTTTGGAAAATTTAAAGGAATTGAAGAACTAAATCATCATTCAAAGCTATTGGTGGAAGAAGTTTATTTAAATCTTGGGGTTGATTTTAGATCATCTATCTCATAAAACAAAAGATGTGAACTTTTGAAGGATGATTGTAGCATTTCAATCATCAATTCGACTAGCAGTTGCATGTCATAATATTGGAATTAGCGAACAAGACAATTTGTAATAAAACTTGCAACTTGTACAGGCAGGTATAGCTAGAATTGAAGTCCAGTCAATTTTCTTTGTAATTTTTTCATGATTCTCTATCAATAGTATAAGTATGTATGTATTGTACCATTCTTGTATCCCATACTATTGTTTCAGTGCCAGAGAATTAGATCTTCCACCTTGATCATTAGTGAAAACTAAAAAACATGTCAAACTCAAGTCTTTTTACATGCATACATATAGTTATAGATATTGGTTGCAATCACATTGAGACCACTGAACAAACCAAAAAACTAATATAGGTCAACAATGTCCTCTGTGTCTCTTGTAACCACTGATCTAACCATGTTTTTTTACTACTTATGAATTGGATTTGTTTATCTCTGTTCCTTAGCTCACCGTCTTTATGAATATTCAATGCCATTTCATGCTATGTTATCTCTATTTTTCAACTACTGTTATGGTCTGTCACAAATCATTTGATTATTTTAAAATCTTTATGCTTTTTTTCAACTCTTTCACATTTTGCAATAGTTGATTGATATTTCTAAAAAAACTTAATCTTTGAATGAATGCAGGAAGTGAATTCAAGTCAAAAGTATTAATAGATTAAATATTTTATTCTCAACTCTTAATAGATGGTAAAAAGTATTGCCCATTATAAAGGTTGTTTGGAAGTTAAAATCAAAAGCTAAAATCTTTTGAAGTTGATTGGGAGTGAACTTTTCTTGTACCTTTATGTGGTCCTTCAATACCTTGTAAAATCTCTCATTTCTGATTTTATTCCCCCACTTTTACCCAATGGAAATCTTCCTTTTATATCTTCTACAATAAGGGATCATGACTCTTGAAACAAAATGATGCCTCTGTCAAATCCTTGCCTTTGTTATCTGTCTTATGCCATAATCATCACCCAGTTTGTTTCCTTATGTAAGTGCCACTCCCTAATTAGATTTCCAGCAATCACAAAGGCAAGGATTTTAATTTATTGTGTCGTGACTTGTCTTTTATGATGGTTCTTTCCCATCTTTTGTAGCTCATTTTTTGTGTCTCTTGGACCAAGGCTTCTATGGAACCCTACATAATTTTTTCAAAAAAAAGAAAGCAATTATCTGCAACAAATGTAACCTTGAAATTTATTTCATCCAAATAATCCACTAGGAAAATAAAAAATGACAATGAAGAGATGATTTATTTCATACCAAAGATGTTAGTCAATAACATGTCCACCTTTAAAAGGAAAAAACAACTCTTCATAGTTCATCTTCTACTTCTGTTGGACATCAAAAAGAATCTTTCACATTCAGGTTGAAGAGTAAATATTTATATAGTATAGGCACTAACAATAGATGCGTTGTGAATGGCATTAGCTATTTTGTCCACATACTATGAATTTTATGTGTTGAGAGATACATAACCGAAATTTGTATATTTCAAACTAAGTTGAATCTAAGTGGACAAAATAGCTAAGATATAGTTACCTGCTCTTTTGCTGAATGTCTGTAAAACAATCAAGTTTTCATGCTTCTTTACCCAAGCCATCCTAGATTCTTTCCCTAAAAATTCAACGTATGCCTCATCCAACACAACTAAGATAGGTAGACAAAGAATTTCTAGAAGGTCATCATCATTAATAATGCTGGTAGACAGTCAAGAAGTAAAGTGATTGGAAAGATCATTTATAAACTGTAATGTTTTAGTTGTCAACAATTTTTGACAAACCTTACATTTTTAATGTTACACTCTGAAATATACTAAGAGGACTAACATAGAAACTAATAGTAGAATCATTAGAGGAGAGGCAACATAGAAAAGAAAATTCACAAGGATTCTGTTATGAATAAACTTCTATGAAAACAACTTGCCATCTGGATTGTTTGGTGAAGTTAAGAAGATGCACTTTGGATTCTTTTTCTTCACAACTTCATTAATACCAGAAATGTCCAAACTAAAATCAAGCAGTCTAGGAACTGTAAAAACAATAGAGTGTCAAGCGAGGGAATGTATAGCTACCAAGTAAACTAGATTTTTTCCACCCAATATTGTGTTAGAAGATACAAATGATTTGCATGCAAGCTTTAAACGAAAGTCCCATAATTCTCATTTGGTCCACCTTGAACTTCCAATAGCATTCTAAAAACTAAAAGAAAAGAAGCTAGAGAAACAAAAGTACAAGGCTTCCATAACTGCTTCTACTTGATTACCCTTTATCGCAGTAACCCCATTCACACTAGCATCAAACTCATACATGGTAAATGTAGGTGGGCAATCCACTATCTTGTTACCAGGATCCAATACACATCTACAAGATTTATAGTTAAAGTTAAGTGTAATGTTCCAAAATTACCAGACAAAGAGTAATTCACAGTGTGCAAGGAGAACAAAAAACATAGAGAAATTGTTGAGAGAAATCCAAAGGTTTCAATTTCAAACATCACAATATACTCAATCTAAGAGAATAGACATAGTGAGTCAAATACAATTATATGTGACTACTGGGTGGGCTTGGCCTCTTAAAAATACCAACATATTAACATACTTCATATTTGAGCATTTAGGGACAACATACATCCCAATGTAATCCATCAATTAAGGATCATACAAAGGACCCAACTAGAAGGATTTATATGCACACAAATATTAAAGAGAATTTATAATTAAATTTCAAAGTTGAATATAGAATGTAATAGCAGAGAAAAGATAATTGAAAGATGAACACAAAGCTAATTACCACATGATAAGATCAATAAGCTCATCTACTCCAACTCTAGCAAGCAAATAACCTGCATCAAGCCCTGAATCATCAACAAGTGCTTCTCGTAAATGTCAACTCTCTAGATTAGGATATATGTAAGGAAATTCCATTTTTCTCCTTCCCAATGAACCGATGAAAGACTCTGTAAATCAGTGAGGGAGAAGGTAGGAGAATGTATTTTGAGAGTCCTATGGTCTTATAATGGGAGAATGAAATTTGGAGAAGTGGTAAATGCATCATCTATGGATTTGAAAAGCATACCAACTTGGGACTCTGACCTCTTCAAATAGACTAGTTTCATCTACAACATATCAGACTTAGTTGATTAGCTACTAGAAAGATAATTATTAAATATTCCAAATTTAGAGCATATATTTAAAGTAAGACAATCGATGCATATGTGTTGTACTTTTGATACTTTTTGTCAGTATTTTTTGGCCTCAGTGGAGTCAATAGTTCTATTCTTCATCTATTTTCTATTTAAAGCTTTCCTCAATCTGGATTTTTGTGGTATAGTTTCTCAAAGGGCCATAATATACAATAAACCATTTTGCTTTTACGATATTCAACATTTCCATTTATAGACCAATCAAATAGCTTAATGATCCTCAAGAATTCATGACTACAGATATTTAAGTGTGCCAGTAAGAAGTGTTGATTAAAAAGGGCCACCTCTTGCAATGGTAGTATGCAAAGATGATGACATGGCTAGTGACCTATAGATTGTGGAATTATAGTGCCCAGATCTAGAACATTCATTGCTACACTATCTTCTACTATTTCCATGGAGTGGCTAAATCCAAATATCTGGATTCCTTGGATCAGAGTCTTTTGGCCACCATGGATAATGTATATGGAACCTCTTTTCTTTTGTCATCAATGGGATCCCGTGAGGAATTAATGGGGGGTGATTGTAGTCATTAGAGATTGACAACAATTTGGATTATGAGCAAACTGATATCAATTGACAAGACTTTGAAATAATCCATTGCTGCGGTGATCTTTGATGATTTGTAAGAATTAGAGTCCATGTTAGGATTGTTGTGTTGGGCTACTATGTAAAAGTGCTCCATGTTCAATAGTTCTTTAGAATCAGCGATGATAATATTTGAGCCCCTAGGATCTTAGGATACTAATTGTGAATGTCATTTGTAGATGAAATGATATTTTTACTGCATAGTATTTTAGTTTTTAGTATTGACATGTTAGATTCATTGGTTAGGAAAGGTGGATTGTGATTGGGATGCTTGTTGGAGAATATGAAGTTTGTGTAGAGTAGTTGTAACATACTTATGATTGATTCTTAGATTAAAAGTGTTAAATAATCAAAATTGACTATAACATACTAATGTACTGTCAATGTAGTATAAATTCGGCTACATCTGAAATGGGCATGAATGCCAAGACCCATAGGGCTGAAACCTCAACATGCCAACAATCATTGGAACCTTCAAGGAAAGCTTGCAGTCTTTTGTAGAAAATGGCCAAGAATTCTAATAAGTGTCTCCTTAAATCATTAGAACCCAAATGGACCTACATTTCATCATTATCAATATTTCTAGCAGATAGCTGCAAGACGATGATGAAGACATTCAGTTTGGTTATGAAATTTGGTATGGAACTAGAATAATTTGCACAGATGTCAAATCTATACCAAATCAAAAAAATTTAGAGAATTGGAAAAATTCAATGTTCAACATTCAACGATGTTTTAGAGGACTTATAAATCAAATCTATTGACATAAGTTTAACTCACATTTGTAAACGATCTTGCCCAAGTGTGTGGTGGAGACTATTTTAAAACTTTACCACCCTAATCCTTTTCTCATTCGTTGGTCGCCAGTGAATGCTAGTGTTTATCTATGGTGGAGTGGTTGAGGCGGGCCAAGTGGGAAGAAAGTAAGTGTTGAATCTTGTTTCTCAGCGATGATGATAAGACCTTCCCAATCATTTACACCTGAGTGCATTCAATGGTCTTGAATTTATGCCCACTTAGGTTGTGATTAGTATACTCTCTCCTTGGTTTGGATTCCAAAATCATCTAACATAGATGTGAGGTGTAGGCCCAAAATTGTTCCTTGCATCTAATACTGCAAATCCAGTACTAAACCTTTTGAATTTGATATGAATTACACCTTCTAGGATATTCTAGAATAGTGAATTTCTTTATACAGCTCTAGTGCCCTCCTATTCACAAGAATATCCACTAAAACATTCTACTTAGAGATAAAACGACATGCTTTGACACTGCTAAAACATACTGTTGTGATCCAAGATTGGCCTAATAAAGAATGAATTCATATTATAAATCTATTTGGATAATAGTATAATTATTCAAAATTAGGAGGTACTTGGTAAACCAAAAGAATAAATGAAGTTGAATTATTTAGAAATTAAACAAGGGACCAAAATCTACTAAATTTCCATAAAAATAGGTGAATATATTATTTTTCAAACTCTTCTTTTCCATCTAACACATCCAAAAATATTTTTAGTGTATTGCATTTTAAAACATCAGAGTGTAGGTCTAGGATGGAGAATTCTTAAATAGTAATGATGGAAAAAGGGGATAAAGAAATTTAAAAAATATAAAAATTGTAAATCCTGTCATATATATGAATTTTGCCAAAACACTTCACATGCTTTGTCTATGCTTCCACATTTTACATACATGTCTACCAAGGTATATGCAACCAAAACATCTATAAATATTTCTTTATCCTTTATATGCTTTGATGGATGTCTATATGCTATTCCAAAGCTTCCAAAGCTTCCATTTTGGAAAAAGGTGGCAAGATGTTGGCAAAGATTGTCAATTTTGGCTTCATTCGCTCCAATTTTAATTTCTTGAAAAGTTCTAAATCTTTTTTAATAGATCAATTTTGTTTGTATTCTATAATCATGGCATTCCATATACCACAAGCCTACATACAATTGTAACCTGAGATAAGTGTATTGTACAAAATCAAGGATGGCTTGAATCACTGTTTGAAATATCATAGCATTTTGGTGACATTTCTACAGCACCATACACATTTTAATGTTGATCAGATTCTGTGAAAGAAGTTGTACATCAATATTTGGTTTCAATAATATTTGATCAGATCATTTAATATATATTAGCATTGATGAAAGTGAAAACATTGGTTATTTGATTGAATACTATTTACTCCTTGCAGTATAATTGTGCAGTCTCAATCATATAGGCATTGGAATACATTCAGTATTTCTTGATAATAGATGATACATTTGCATTTGTAATTGGCTTGTGTACATTCAATGAGGATATGAGAATAGTCAAATAATCATCTGCTATGAATACATTCATTCAACCCATTATTATTTTTGGATTGCATAAACATTAACACTTTGATAACATGATGATATTAAATATAATCCAGTGTGTAGTTGTATTCTTAGAGCAAATAGCTTTAATAAATATTACAGTTCATAGGTCTGATTGACAAAGAAATACTTATCCATTTGCAAATACAAGTTTATTATTTAAGGATTGATTCTACGATTATGTGTCTTAGCACCATTACTCATAATTTGATTAAATTTGATCATGACTTCATTTCTGATTTTTGAGACTAGTTGATGAATGTCGTGAATAGAATTTTATTAAATTGGGAGAATCGGTAGGACAAAATCCAAACTCTAGAAATGTTTGACATCATCGTCCATGCCTTTGCCAAAATGGAAGTTTTGAAATAGGGCATGTTTATTAATTAAAGCATAAAGGATGGAGTAATTTTTTCATACGTAGTTGAAATAAACTTGATAGACATGCATGCAAAATATGGAAGCATATATAAGGCATTTGAATTGTTTGACAGGGAAGCATTTGAATTATTGACCTAAAACAAATAACTTGTTCAAAAATATAATTCAAAACAGTTTGAGAGGGAAGAAAATAAAATTACTTATCAAAAAAGCCCGGTAGGACAAAAGGAATCATACCTCTATTGACTACAAATTTACAAATCCATGTAACAACTCTAGCAGATGCTCAACTAAATTCTGATCCATTAGATTTCCTTGAAGATTTAGAGATGTAAGAAAAAACAACTCCAAAGGATTTAACACCTACTAATAAATAATTTTAATAGCTTGTTCATTTTGAACTCAACATTTTAATACTACAGTTGAAATAAAGGCATTTTGAGATCTTCAAAAAGAGTTTTAAGAAGATATTTATAAATTCATCTTGAAAGAACCATCTCAAGTAGAGCATCCTGCTAGCAACCATTAAGGATATCTAGAGACCTTAAAATCTCATAGTTTTGTTTGGTTGAGAAAGGTTCGACATAAAGTCAAGAAATGGATCCCATGGACAATATCTTCAACTTATTTGAAAGATTATGGACATATTGGTTTGACAAATCAAGTTTGGTCACATCCTTCAAATGACATGCCCTTTGTGCACAATATGAAGATAGCTCTTCAAGAAGTAGGACTTTGGCGAAGTCCATGGACTAATATCCTATCATGCTCCTCTCTAGTACAATAATACTTCAATGTGCTTACATGTTCGGTGGATTCCTTTCCAACTCAACTATGAGCCACCCTATATGGAAAATCAATTGACCTACACTTGAATGTAACCAACCCACCCATACAATTCAATTTGACTTGCCCTTATAGCATCATTACAACATAACCAATATTGACGGCTCTCAATTAGCATAAATGTACATAGATGCAAATTGCATAGTAAAAAGTAAACTCCAATTAGGCCATTCAAGCATGTTTGCCTACTATTGAAAACTACTATAATAACAAATTCCTTAACCCTTCCCTAACGCCTAAGGTCAATCTTTAAGGCTGATGAGATACACTACAAAGTATTTAGATATTTTAAATATACTGCCTTTAAATACAAATCACATTATGAAATTTCCATATAAATGGTTATATGTGGCATACTGCATACATGGAGACCTTTGGATGCTCTTCACAACAAGCCATTCAGTATATTCATAATTCCATTCCCCATCTAATTGTGAGATGCATCAAGTTGCTGGTTTAGAAAAGTTAAATGAAGCTTAGATAATGACAATATAAATTATTGAAATGGATTGCATGCCTTATCATAAAGAATCAATATATATTAAATATCAGGAAAATAGCACCCATAACACAAGCCAAATCAGTGATAGAAATTTAGGTATGTGTCAATGTGGATGAAAGATAGAAGACTTTGGTTAGCCAAAATAGCCTCTTTTCAGTGCCAAAGGTTTGAATACAAATCTTAAGTTGGCTTACGAACTAGCTTTCAACATCAATTTCTAGAATTTAAGTTTGCATGTTATAGCCTCACTTCATCAACAACTTCCAGGATTAAGTGAAGTCATCTAAGTGACTAAATTGATATTTACACTTTAGCATATGGCAATCCCTAAATATTTAATATATGTGCTATTCATTTTACCTTAAAATTTATGCATTAGGTGTTTGGGAGCATACTAGGAACCCATAAACCTTGGTTGACCTTGTGTGATTAGTGCATTAGACAATGATGCTTTCTAGAGTAACATTTAATATGACACTTCAAATTAAAGCAAGCAGGGCACCAGTGACCAGTAAATTAGGTGGATTACATAAAAGCTGTACGTATGCCTTTATTTATTCCAATAGCAACTGCCAACAATCTCAATGTAGAATTTGGAAGGGATTCTTTCACAATAATAGAAATAGTAGAAATGCATCTCAAAATTTTCATATTTACTCTTCAAGTAAATTGTTATATTGTGTATGATTATTTCATTTTTCTTTGCAGCCTCTTGTTTTGAATCATCAGAAAATAGTATTTCTTACTCTTATATTTTTTAGTTATTACCTAAAGTTGATTTGAACTATAGGACCTTCCAGTATGAGATCCATGACAAGGGCTTAATATTATATATATATATTTAAGGATAGGAGGAATAGGCACAAATCTAGGAATGGAAGAGGGCTAGAATCTCAGAGACACTTAGATTTAGGTATTAAATGTTTATAATAAAAGAAATTTTAATGTCTAGATATGTCTTGAGAACAATGAAAGTATTTTTTGGATACACCAATCCCTACATATATAGTTCAATAGAGAAAGCAAAGAAAAATTATGCATTGAAAGTATGTTGGTCACAAAAATAATTTTATGCAAATGAACACAAATTTATACATCATAAGTATAGGAAAAAAAATAATTTTTTTTTGGTACACTTACCAAGTTCATCATCAAAAGAAAGACAATATGCTATAAGCTCCCGATCTGTTTCTCCATTCATGCACTGTCCAATAAAAAATGCTACAAGAAATGATTCATTAATAGCATTTGGCCTTTTTTGGTGCCCATTAAATTGAAGTACATCTTTAAGTAGACTTGCAACCTCTTGATCATAACCAAGATGACCACCTACCAAAACCTCTCTCAAAGCCCCTACTAACCTCATTTTTGTATGTTGATTGCCATGAAATCAAGGTCCAACAGGAGAAGCTCCACCCATCAGAGAGCCCTCTGGATCTGCTATGAAAAGTACATCTTGTGGCAAAGTTTCAGTAAGAAGTGACCAATATGCATTCATTGCTCATGTTTCTCCCTCACTCCATTGGGTGGCTTCGGGAAAAGCATTAGCCCTTATTTTCATACCTATAAAGAATGCCCCAAGTTGTGTTGCTGAAACCATTTCTTTAGTTTTTAGCTCTCCTCTTGCTTGAGGAAGCAAGGCAACCAAAAGGCAAAGAAGTTAGAACTAAAGAAATGAAATGCATTTCTTAATTTCTTTTAAGATTATATTTATTTTCTTCTCATGAACATCATCAAAAGAAAAATGTACTCAATCTATTGCACATGCCCACTAAAATGGAAAAAATGAGAAGAAGAAAACTAGACATGCATTTCCTCCAAACAACACTGAAGAAGATAAATACCTATAGAATCTGCAAAGTCTTCAAGAAAATCCATCAAAAACCTTTGAAAAATTTGAGAGCCCTGATCCATGGCGGGCAAAGATGAAAAAATCAAGTGAGATGGAAAATGAAATGGAGTTTGATGCCATAGTGCCCGTCAAGAAATAGTTTCTTTTGATTTTGTTTTAATTTTGTATAAAAATTATAATTTTGCGGGTGTGGTAATAATATGAAAGGATTTTAAGCCTTATTATTATATTAATAATGATATTTATTGTATTATATTAATATATATTAAGTCTATTGCTTAGTAGATATAAATATTAAATATTTCATAATTTTCTTTTCTTCTTAATTAAAAATGAATGTAATTATCACTTATCATATGATGTATTATAAATCACATGATAAGTGTTAATTTTTTTAAAATGCTAAAAGAAAATAGAAAAGAGGGGCTTTGGAGTTTTGGCCAGGAGTTTATATAGGCTCAAGAGGCAACTATTCTAAGTCTACTATTCTTTATAATGTATCTCAATCAGGCCAAGTTTTCTAATGATTTAAGTTTTAATTCTTATTCTATTTTGTAACTTTATTTTATAATTCGATAAATGAGAGCTTTTAATGTATCTTTTTAAGAATATGAGTGTCTCTATAGGTTAGAATTATGCATTGGGGAATGAGTCATAGTCATTGATTATAACTTGATCACTTCCAAGGTTGCAAAGGTATCTTTTAAATGCCTTGTATGGACATTGTATTTGTTGTCTATGATTGATCTAGACAATTATACAATCTCTTATGACATATTTTGTGCATATAATAGTGTAGATTATAGTTATGAAGATGCATAGCTTAGTCTTTGTAACAAAAAATAGGTAACAGGTTTAAGGGTTAAATATTTCAGACATGCAACCAAAATATAATTTGATTTGAAGATCTAATATTAGATGCAAGTCAAATTTTTTTTTAGACATGAGATGAGAAACCAATTCGAAATAGTAAGCCATGACTGAAAATTTGTTTGATGAAAATATGCTCTCACAATAAAATGAATGAAATTGTGGAACCAAAAAGGAAAAACCCCTCAAACTATTTATTTAGTCATTTATTTGGTCATTTTATCCAATGACCAAATTGGTCATTTATTTAATCATTTATTTATTCATTTTACCCGATGACCAAATTGGTCATTTATTTAGTCATTTTAGTTGTGATTTTACCCGGTGACCAAATTGGTCATTTATTTAGTCATTTATTTGCCAAATATGATTAGTTTTGGTCATGTGACTAAAAATTTTAGTCATGTGACTAAAAGTTTTAGTCACTTAGTCATTTATTTTCCAAATTCTACTACTGCAACAATCCATAGGCATGATATCACACAACACTTTATCATAGTACTTTCCAATCTTCAAATTCACATAACATTGTTCACTTACCAAGAGTGTATGCTCATCTTTGATCCATGAAATTTAACAGGGCTTCAGATGTTCCAACCTTTCCAACTAAAACTTTGTGACCATCTCTTCAAATACCAAATTCTTTGAACTACCACTATCAATGATTACCTTCCAAAATTTGTCAAAAATTCTACATCTGGTCTTGAACAAAATTTTCCTTCCTGGATCATCCTTTTTACTTTCATTCCATAATGCTCTTCTCACCATCAAGTTATTTTGTTTCTCAGGTTCATTTGGTGACTCTTCTTGTACCAAAGCATTTCTACTTCTACCAGCCTTCTTACTAGCATATGTATATTCAAAAGATCTATGTCCTTCCTCTCCACAATTGTAATAGGTTCCTCAGAAATTACCTTTTCTATAACCACCTTGATAGTTATTGTCTCTACCTCTAGATGAGCTTTCACCTTTCCACTCGGTCTTTCCTTTATCTAGATTCATCTTTTCTGGTTCAGATTGACCATTTTCACCATTAGATCCACCTCTTCCTCTAGGGAATCTACCACCTATTCCTCTTTGTCTTTTCTAATGTCTCTTATTCAATTTCTCCTCAGCTTTCAATGCAAATTGATAAGCCTCTTCAATGTTCTCCGATTTGACCAAACTAATTTCCTCTTGGATGGAAACTCTCAAACCATTTAGGTATCTAGAAATTCTTTCAACAACATCTTCATCATATCTAGATCTGATATCTAATCTATAGAATTCCTCAGTATACTCTTTTACCAAGCTATCTTTCAGCCTTAGACTTTGCATTCACCTAACTAGGTTAATTTGATAATCACAAGGTAAGAAATTTCCTTTCAATTTATTCACCATTTTATTCCATACCTTGATTTTGTCTTTGCCTTTCTTTTTCTGATCCAATTGCAAATGTTCCCACCACAAGGATGCATGACCTTTCAACTTTGTGGCTTGCAATTTTCACCTTCTTTTCCTCAGATACATTTTCATACTCAAAATACTTTTCCATTTCAGTGATCCAGTCTATTAATTCATCAGAATCCAATTTCCCACTATACTCAGGAGAATTGAAATGTGGTGTTGACTTCAAACTTGTGAAAGCCTTCAAGAATCTTTCTTCACCCTGATCCATCACAGGTGACGGTTTTGCTTCACCTTGTTCCACTTTGATTTCATCATCATGAACATCTTCAAGATGTATGCCTCTTCTTTGGGCTATTTCAACAACTTCTGATCTAGCAATAAGTTGTCTCAACATGCCTGCCAATCCTGGATCCGCTTCTCGCATCCCACAAACCATCTTGAAAAACCTCTACAATTGTAGGTCATATCGCAATATGCCACCCCAAAATAATTTGTCTAGGGATTCACAAGAAGGAACCTACAAACCTAGATCTGGAGATGTAGATCCAGATCTCACCTTGCTCTGATACCACCTAACACAAAGGGAAGTGGGTAGGAGAGGCCAAAACAATGGCACACCCTACTTGATCCACCTTGGTGAACAACACGCAGAAGCACAACAACACATTGAGAGAGAGAAAGTAGGATCATTCATATATTATCATTCAAATTGATTCATACATGTCGGGATGTAAGGCCTTCCCAGTTATAGCCAGATATTAAAATGAATTATAGAAGTCCTAAAACATGCGAGGATCTATGAGTAATCTTGATTCTACAATCTTCTTCTATCCAAAAATGACTCCCTAAACTCTAACCAAACATCTATACTTATAGAAGAGGCTACCAAACCGAGTTAGCCTTCAGATCCATAATCAATAGAAGGAATGGTTAGATATGGGACTACATGCTTCCCAATGATGGATACCAGTATTAAATCTATGACCCATAATCAATGCACAAGTCAGCCTCAATAGAAACTTAAAATAAACTACTCGGTAAGCAAGGATGACTGAGAAAAAGATAAGCATCACCGAGCGCCAGTAAAACAACCGACCACCTAGGAGATAACCAACCAAACTCAGTAACCAAAGGAAACCGACCAACTACCGAGCCAACTTAGTCAAAGAAGCACTGAGCAACACAGACAAACTTCAAAATATATTTGGTGATAGAAGATTGCCAAGGACCTGAGATGCTCCTGCATCATAGAGGACAAGGGATATAACACAATAGAAAAATCCTGACAAGGAGGCATAGGTCAAGGACATAGTCATGCAGGATCAGGCTGCAAAGGGACCACCCCCAGGATATTAGGTCACACTACTACATGATGTGCTATGGATGAGCCAATAGAGGGTACAACAGTCATAGAGGGAGGTGAGTGATCTCCATATACATGTTGCCATCTGAGATACCTGAGTGGCTGAGAGAGATCGAGAGATCAGAGAGCTACAGGAGGCATTGGTGAGGGCTCAGATAGAGACTTGATATGAGGCCACCTATTTAGCCTACTATTACGCAACATATGTAGGTGCAATGCCAGAGGTAGCAGACCAAGTTTCACAATTTTCAGAGTATGACGGGACATCAATAGTACCATAGGGACCTTTTCCACATGCACCACCATAGGTAGACATGCATCCTCCTCCACCTCCTCCAAGTGGTGATGGGAAGGGCTAGATTAGGTATAGCATGATGTATTGTAACCCCATTTTTGATAGACTGTGCTCGAGTATCACCATTTTGTATACTAACATTTGATTGATATATATATGATCTCATCTTTGGTATCATTGTACATGTCATTTATTGCTTTGGATTTGATGCTTTATGAAATGTTTCCTATATGATGAATGTATGGGTTAGATATGATATGTACATGGTTCCTTTATGAATATGCAAATGAATGTGCACATGTTTTATTGGTATATATGTATGCAATGTAAAATGCAATGATAGATAAATGTAATGTATGATTTGATTGATGCTTATGATGAATGCACATGTATATGAATATGTAGGTGTAGAATGTATGAATATGAGTTTATGGTAATGCACTTTGTGAATGCAATGGAAATGCAATGTATATGCTACTAATCATCTCATGCAGGATATTGCGATACATGATAGGTACTAGCCAAAAGAATTTTTTTTTGAAGATCAAGAGTGAGGATCAGACACTTGTGTAGTCAAGATGAACCTAGGACGTAAGATGAGAATCCTCAATGAATAAATTGAGAAGAATACCATGAAGTGAGCATGAAAATACTAAATCTATGCAAGTCTAGAATGAAAATGCAAGCTTAAGCTAGATGCAATCCCTAGGACTTGGTTGCTGGACCCATTAGATAATTATCATCACAATTTTTTTAGTATAAGATGAGCATAGGATGTCATACAACCCTCACTAACATTGCAATCATGAGAATATGAATATGACATTAGTCTTAGATTTGTTGAAATGATGTGTAAGCATTAAGGCACAAGAAGCCAGAATGAACTAAACACCTATTCCTTTTGATTTAGCAAGTTAACATAAGCATCAAAGCATAGTTGCTAGAATGATCCGAATGTTCCTTGTGTACAAACACACTAGACATGCAAGATTTCCTCCTTTTTCTAAGTGAATGATAAGCATACCAAAGGTGCTCGCCGTGACCCTTACGTTCACTTTGCAGGATGAGCGTCATAAATTTCACTTATAGCAAAAAGAATTCACTCAAACAAACAAGGAGAAGAACCAACCTCACCAAAGCATCCATATAAAAGGAGTCAAGGTACACATGGCCATTGAACACAAGATGAAGGATCTCATAGTGGAGACCCCTCTTATATGGATCCTTTGGATCATTGGAACTAAACCAGAAAATAGAAAGAAAATAAAAGATCATGCCCCCAGTCTTTGCTTCTCTAGGTCAAGATAGACATCTTGGAGTTTCTCAAGGAGGAATGATAAAGAAAAAAGATAAGAACTCAAAAGATAAGCTCAGCATGCTTTAGAGAGTTAAAAATCCAGTTTTAATTTGTAGTTTACGCGGATTGATGTTAGATCAGAAGTATATAGCGTGAGAAGTCTCAACATGACGATGATAGTAGACAGACGTAGTGAGAACCACTGGTGACTGATGTGAGAGAGAGTCTTAAGGAGAGATCATAGTGCTAATGAAGTATCAATAGGCAGACACAGTGAGAACCATTGGTGACTGATATAAGGAAGATTCTCGAGGGGAGAGATCTGAGTACAAATGAAACATCAATAGGCAAATGCAGTGAAAACCACTGGTGACTGATGTGAGGAAGATCCTTCAAAAGTGATAGGACAATGCCCCTAGACCAGGAAGGTGCCCCCAAGTATGACTAGTTTCAATCAATGTAGAGTTGAGTGTAATCTCAAAGATAACTGAGAGCAAATGCATGAGCTAGTAAACTAAAGCAGGAGAAAAAAAATGGGAAAGAAAACTAAAGCAAGAAAGCAAGGAGTAGTTGTACAGAGCCAAGTGGTGGTGAAATAGGTATAGCCTTGTGGAACAAGAGGCACCTTTTTACCAAGTTTTCACCATCTTGGTAGAGATTCTATTTTTTCTACCATGATGCCTATTTGCTAGGTTTTCATCAATGGCACATTTTTTCTTTTCTAATTTTTTTTTTGTATTTTTTTTTTCTTTTTATTTTTTTGTATTTTTTCTTTTCTTTAATTTTTTTGGTATTACGAAGGCACTTTTTTACCAGATTTTCACTAGGATAATAGATGCATCAAAGCACCTGTTTACCAGGTTTTCACTAAGATGATCATTTTTTTTAGGATATTTTGTAATTTTTTGGATTTTTTTTAGAATTGAGTATGTACAAGAGCATTCTAAAGATGTCTTAGCTATAGAATCATTTTAGATGTAGAGTGTTGATCGACTCTTTGAGGTATTCTCCTTCAGTAGTAGAGAGTTGATTGACTCTTTGAGGTATTCTCCTTCAGTAGTAGAGAGTTGATAGGCACCAGACCCAAATACTATAGTGATAATATATGGACCAAGCCAATTTGGTTCAAATTTTCCCTTCTGGATCTACTATTGTTGATTCTTGGGGTTCTCTCTTAGGATGAGATCACCCACTTGGAATTCCCTTAGTTTGATCTACTTGTTGTAGCTCTTGGACATCCTCTTCTAATATGATCGAAGGTGATCAAACACCACTTGCCAACATTCATCCAGTAGTTCTAGCTCTTTTAGCCAAGATATTCTAATGTCATCATCGGTAATGAGGCCCTTTAGAGAGACTCACAAAGTAGGAATCTCAACCTCAATTAGTAGCACAACATCTACTCCATAAACCAAAGAAAAGGGTGTGGCCCCTATCAGTGTCTCTATACTTGTGTAGTAATCCCATAGAGCCAGATTAATTTGGAGATGCCAGTCTCATCCAAATTTTTGAGCTATGAGATGCAGGATATTAAGGATTGTATTGTTTGATGCTTCTGCATGTCCATTACCTTGGGAATAATAGATGGAAGACCGGTGCTGAATGATTTTGAACTTAGTGCATAGCTCTTTTAGATCTTTGTTCTTGAAGTGCCCCCTATTGTTAGTGATTATTGAGGAGGGTACACCATATCTACAGATGATGTAATTTAGTATAAACCTGGCTATAAATTTGCCATCAGCTATGGTCAAAAGCACTACCTTGACCCATTTAGTAAAATAGTCTATAGTAGTGATAATGAACTTGTGTCCTTTCGAGGAAGAAGGATGAATTTGACCCACCAAATCAAAGGCCCTTTGCTGAAATGGTGAGAAACTGATGAAGGGAATGAGCTCCTTGGTAGGAGTGTGAATCAAATTTCCATGTAGCTGACACTATTTGTAAGATTTGGCATATTATGTAGCTTCTTTTTCCATATTTGGCCAATAGTAACTAGCTTTAATAGGCTTACGAGCCAATGTCAAGCCACTCAAATGAGAACCACAAATGCCTTCATGCACCTTAGCTAACACATGCTTAGACTTTTTGAGCTCTAAACACCTAAGGAGGGTACCGTCTAGACCTCACCTATACAATTCATTAGCTATAATGACATACCATGAAGCACTGTAGATTAGGTGACATTTCTCATTCCATGTGTAAGTGTCTAGAATGATCTGGTCACAAAGGTAGGAGTAGATATGATGGTAGTGGAATGAATTGTGTCCAATGATTGAACAGATCATCCTAGATTTAGGGGTATTGTAGGCTGGGTAGAGTAACGTTTCCACCAGGAATTCATGTCAAAATTCATTTTCTGGCATCTATAACATAGAGGCAAGAGTAGCCATTGCATCAGCTTCTTTTTTATGTACTCTTAGAATTAGCTGGAAAGTGATATGTACAAAGTAATTTCTTAGATCATTGACCATCCATTTATAAGGCACCAACTTTTCATCCTTTTATTGATAGATGTCATTGACCTGATTGATGACCAATTGTGAGTCTCCAAAGATTTTAAGTTCATCCACATGTCATTCAACAACTATCTTCATTCCATTGATTAGAGCTTCATACTCAGCAATGTTGTTTGTGCAAGGAAATAACATCTTGTCTGCTTTGGGCAAAGAATGTCTTTTTGGTGTGATGAACAATAGCCCAGCTCATGACCCATGCTAGGTGAATGATCCATTGAAGAACATATTCCAAGTTTGATGTGTAAGAAGCATTATGGACTCATCTGTAAATTCAATGTTCAATGGTTGATGATCCTTGAGAGAAGCTTTTGCCAACTGATCTGCAATTGCTTGTCCTTTGATGGCCTTTCTCTCTACATAATCAATGTCAAACTCAATGAGTATCATTACCCACTTTTACAGTCTACCTATGAGGGAAGCTTTACGAAGTAGATACTTTAATGGATCAATCTTAGTAATGAGATGCATGGTGTGAGTAAGCATGTAGTGCCACAGTTTTTGTGAAGCAAATAGCACTGCCAAGCAAGCCTTCTCTATGATAGAATAATTTGCTTTATATGAAACAAGTGTTCTACTGATGTAATAAATGGCTTGTTCTCTGTTATTCTAATCTTCTTGAGCCAACAGGGCACCTAGAGATGTATCTATAGCTGGGATGTAAAGGATGAGTTGCTTCCCATGAATAGAAGGCATAAATATTGGTGGATTTGCAAGGTATTGTTTGATCTGTGTGAGCCCTTTGTCACAGTCTTTGTTCCACTCATAAATCACACCTTTATGTAAAGTCTTGGTGAAGGGTTGTGACTTATCGACCAGTTGTTCAATGAAGTGTCTGATGGACTATAGCCGGCCTTGGACCCTCTCATCTAATTGATGTTGCATGGCGGAGGCATTTCCATGATGGCTTGAAATTTTTCTGGATCAACTTCTATGCCCTTCATAGAAATGATGTAACCCAATAGCTTGCTAGAAGTAACACCAAATGCATGCTTTTTTAGGTTGAGCCTCAGAATGAATTGTTCCATTCAATCTATTATAGGGCCTAGATCTGCAAGATGTGCCCTTCCATTGCATGCTCTTGGCCAAAGTGTCATCCACATAGTCTTCCATCATTTTGTGCATCATCTCATGAAAAATAGTGGTGACAACCCTTTAATATGTAGCTCCAACATTTTTAAGTCTGAAGGGCATGACGTTCCAATAGAAAGTTCCCCAAGAACATGTGAAGGCAGTCTTCTCTTGATCTTCTGGTGTGATCTTTATCTAATTGTAACTAGAGAAACCATCCATTAGAGAGTACATTTCGTAGCTAGCCATCATATCCATAATTATGTCAATGTTGGGTAACGGAAAGTCATCCTTAGGACATGCTTTATTCAGGTCCTAGAAATCTATGCAGACTTGGATGGATTTTTCATGCATAGAAACTAGAACAATATTGGAAATCTATTCTGCATAGTCAATGGCTCTGATGAAACCAACTTTGAGAAGTTTTTCTAACTCTTCCTTGACTAGGAGTGCCACATGTGGATGCAACTTACAAAGCTTTTGTTTAACAGGCTTAACACCTAGTGCAATAGACAAGTGATACATGATCAGATTAGGATCCAATTTAGGAATATCAGAATAGGTCCATGCAAAATTAACTTTTTTTCTTTGAAAGAAACTGGTGAATTCTTCTTTCTCTTCTATAGATAGTGATTGTGCCAAATGAATGATCTGAGGTGCAGCTTCCATGCCCAAGTTCACTAGCTGGGTCACTTCAATCAACACTGATGATCTTTCTTGAAAATGACTTGGAAGCATATCAAGTATCCCATCCTCGGGTGACCCAGAGAGGTTTTTACCCTCAGATATGTGTTTTATTTTTAATTTTTTTGGCTCTTACACTGCCACAATGTGGTTTTCACCATCAAAGCACCTATTCTTTTTTCTTTTAATTTTGTGACTAAGATACTTGATATTAGCTTTAGTCATGTTGACACTATCTTCACTGGTGGAGAACATTATAGGTTTGAAAATGTTAAGGTAACATGCAAGAGTATAGTCATTCTGGAACGTAAGGACTTCACTAGATGGGGAGGGAGAGTTCCATTTGATGAGATCAAGATGGTGGAGTGAAAGAGAAGTGGCGGGTTCAAGTGCATTCATGGTATAGCCATCAAAAGTGTGGACAAGCATGTCAAGACCTAAAGCAATCTCATCCAGAGGTGTGTTTGTGTCCCTTCAAGACCTCATGTCAAAAGTAGAGTGTATGTTAACATTAGTGGAATCACACTCTATTGTCCTAACACTAGACCCTTTGCCTACTTCGAGAAGGTTTTCATATGCATGAACAACATCTATATCTTTATCAAAAGTTCTATCAGAGAAAGAATCAAACTCATACTCATGCAAGTCAGTGATGCTTGATATAGGAATTCCATCAACACTTGTTGTACCATCTAAATCATTTTCATCTCTTGTAGTTTTGATGGTTCATTGAAGTTGATCTTGTTTGAACCACTTTTGAAAATGTGGAGGCATGTACAATTCACCCAGATAATTAGGATCAGTAGCTTGCATTTGTATCAACCGCTCGTATGTTAGTGGGGTGATTGAGGTGGTATCATCATAATCACTCTCAATCTCTATCATACTAATATGTGGTACAAAATCATCTGGTTCTACAAAGAATGCAACAAGATCTGGAGGAATAGGATAGGGAAAGATATCCTCATTAGAGTTGTCCTCTAGATTTGCAACTGTGGTAGCGTCTTTAGGTTCTAGCTGGAATTTTGGTTCTAGTATAAATTTGTTAATCCCTAAATGAAACGGGATTTTCATGAAGCCTAGACCCGTGGTGTCCTTGGTTTAATGACATGTGGCTTCAATTGGTTCAAGTAAGCCATTGTCATTCACCCCTATAGGGCCACACCCTTTTTAACCAAAGCACTTCATGATTTTGAAGGCTTCACTGTATGGTTCTTGTTCTAAGTCATGAGCTAGAGTGATTCTTTCAGATGCATCCTTTCCTTTATAAACCCAAGCTGTAATAGCCCTATCCTCATCCTCATCTTCTAGTGGCATTGTGTACCATACAAAGGCACCATCATAGACTATTTGAGGAGAAATAATAGAAGGTTTATTTCTCTCAAATGGTCTCCCATAGAAACACGTAGATGGAGGTAGAGCTGCTAATGAAAAAAAAATCTCAATCTGATACCCCCCCCCCCCCCATGCCTATATCTTTGAGCTTCAAAGTCTATTCCATTTCATCAAGTTTGGCATTGAAGAATTTAGTAGACTCTCTATTGGTTGGGACAAAGCTGTCAGCAAATTGTGTGAGCGTATTGCAAGAATAGCCCATATTGGTAGGTATTGTTACTTCTGATCCATGGAATGGGAACTTGATACATTGGTGATATGTGGATGGAACTACCTGCATTTTGTGAATCCACGGTCTTCCCAATAGTATATTATATGCAAGGGGAATGTCTAGAACTTGATAGTGACATCCCTCTCAATAGGTCAAACTCATATTGGCAGCACAATCAAACCTTTGGATTTTCATTCCTCTTCATCATATGCCTTGATGGTGATCTTCTTGTGAGCATCTATGCAGTCTTCATCATAGCCTGATTGGGTGAGCAGCTTAGCAGAGTAGATATTAAGGATAGCACCATTATCAATGAGGACATGGTGGACGTGCTTTGGGCCTATCATGACTTCAATATGTAGAGGGGTATTGTGTGGATGGCTCAACAAATGATCATCTTCCTTAGAGAAAGATAGGTAATGGGGTGAGGTTAGGTGACCCACCATGGATTGAAACTAGTCAAGATCTAGATCTTTTGGGACATTTACCTCAGTGAGGGCTTTATCAAGAATCTACCTATGAACAGGTGAGATCTTCAACAGCTCAAAGATAGTGATCTGAGCATTGGTGTGTTGCAACTGGTCTAGGATGCTGTAATTAGTGGTGCTAGGTGTGGGGACCAATTTTGAGTTCTTGTTGGTGGGGCCAATGACATCTTTATCTATAGGTTGTTTTGGTGTAGATGTAGGAGGCTCGAGACCCTTAAGAACAATCTTTGCATGAGATCAGATAACAATTTTTGCACAATCCTGAGATTGTTCTAGTTTGGAAGAGTGAGACACAGGGCCTCGCAGGACAAATGAAGTCTTAGAACTAGGAGAATCCTCTCTCCCCTTGATGGTGATCACATCACAGTATTCAGCCTCAACATGTTCTACCATATTAATGACATTGTCATTGGTACTGTATGTGTAGTTGACCTTAGTGTTGGCATTTCTAGTCTTTGAAGATTCACCCTTCTCGTGAGAAGAAAAGGGGTCTTTGAATGCCTAATGATCTAAGTTCTTGTTATGACCAATCACAACAATATCACCATTGTCAATAAAATCTTGGATCTTATGTCAAAGTTGAATGCAGCTAGAAGTTTTATGACCCTTATTTTGATGGTAATCACAATATGCAGCTTCATTCCACCAAGCAAGTCACGGTTGTAGATCATAAGGATGCAAATTTTCCAGAGGAGTGAGTATTTGGTTTTGCAAGAGATTCTTGTAAATTACGTCAAGGGGTTCTCCTAGGGAAGTGAAATCACATTTGGGTCAAGGGGCCCAAGGTTTATTTCTAGAAAATCTCGTAGGTGGGTGGGTATCTATCGTGACCTTTTTAGTGGCTTTGGCGGCCTGCATACTGGAGGTAAGGTTGAAAATAGAATTCAAAGGTTTTGGGGTCACATTTTCAACAACTCCATCATTCACAACATCTCATTTTTTGTTGACAAACTTAGCTTTGCCTTTTCTTGGGGAGGAAGACTCCTATTTTTTATCCTTGTGCAAAGTTAGCTCTCCTTTCTTTAACATGAATGCTTCTATTCTCACAACTTGTTTAATCATATTATTGAAAGTTAGGGGGCCTTGTAGTTGTACTTGATACCCAAAATTAGGGACAAGATTTTCTAAAATGATGTCAAGATTTTCAGACTCAGGTAGTTTGTGAGGAAATTTTGTACAAAGTTGTCTCCATCTCTAGAGAAATGCCAAGAATGGTTCCCCTTGTCATTGTTTCAGATTGGAAAGATCTCAGATATTAACTAGATGTTGGATATTGTGTGAATAGTGCTTGAGGAACAAATTGGCAATCTCATCAAAAGACTTGATGCCAGTGGGTAGTCAAGAGAACCACTCCATAGCAGATCCACCCAAGCTACGTGGAAAGAGATGCATGAGGTAAGTCTAGTCATGTATAAACTCCATAGATAGAGCACCAAACTCTCTTAAGTGATCTTGGGGATCAGAAGTACCCAAGTACTTGCCGTATTTAGGAAGTTCTACTCCTTTGGGAAAAGAAGGCATGCAAAGACTTTTATCGAATGGGAAAGGATAGATGTTTTCCAGTGTGAACTATTGTGTTAGTTTATCTTTATCCTTCACAAGTTGACTAATTTGGTTTTGCATGTCTCAAACTAACTTTTGCAATTTAGTGGTCTCAGTTTCCTCTTCTTTGACCATAAGTGTCTCTACTTTATAATCTAGAGGTTACTTGGCCCCTTGTTTGGCAAGTTCGAGAAAGTATTTCTCTTTCTCTTCTACAAGGAGGATTTCCATCATCTTGAGAAGACTTTTAATGGATTTTGTAGCAACTATGTTATTTTGGGTTATCTCCTCATTCTCATTACCAAGAATTTTAAAAATGCTTTGGGACTAATATAGATGCTGGTCATTTTGTGATTGATCGTGACCTTTGCTGTATTCACCCTCTTTGTATTGATTTTCCATCTTGTTAATGTGTGAGTGTGGAGCGTGCACAGATTTAGTACAAGTGTGTGTAGTATGCTCAGAGGTCCTGGCTAAGGTAACCTTTTTTGTCTCAATAGGGTCAGGTTTAGATGGTGACCTTTCAAATTTTTTCTAGTCTTAAAACAATGGGTTATGCCATTCTTGAAACAATAAGTCAGGCTAGTTTTGAAACAATGAATTATAATGCTCTTGGAACACTAGATTTCGATTCAGACTGATGTCTATGCGAAATGAACGCCTGAGGCTAGGTTGGCTGATAGGAGATGAGGATTGAGATGGAATCTCTTTTGAGGAACCCGGTGAGGAGGAATGTGAGGATCCCTTGTAGCACTAAGATTTTGTGATAGGTTCAGAATGACCTATTCCCTTATTGTGAGGTCTACCTCTATCTTGTCTAGTACCACGTAAGGGGAATACATTGCCACTTCTAGTTGTAATAGTCATAGACAAAGATTAAGTAACAAGAGAGGACTTAGGATTATGCTTAGAACTCTATCTCTAGGATAGAAAAAAAGTGATAAAAGTGAAATATCCCTGGCATGAATCATCCAGAGCAAGGCTAGAATAGCCAAGATGTGACTATCGCATCGCAAGGTACAAGAGCATAGTAGGAAATGACAGATAATGGAGAGACAACGTGAGTTTAAGAAGTAATCATTTGGTTCTCAACCCAAGACATCTAGTTTTAGGTAGTGGACAATAGGAGAATAGGCATACAAACCCCAGACAAGAACCAGACTCGACAGAAAATTGATTGACTGATGAGAATAAGCTCATTGTTTTGAAAATCAAGAAATAGTCTTACATAAAGAAATGTAGTCTCGCATGAGGAAATGATAAACTGTGCATGAAGATGTGTTGTCTTGCATGAGGAAATGCACAGGAAACTAAAATCTCATGTGGGAAAAGACCAAAGTTTGATAGTTTGATAGAGTTTTTGAGACAAAATCAGATTTTTAGACATAGCGTGAGTTGTTCTCTGGTAGAATGTCCAATTTTCAGACTGATTTAGGATGGTTTTGAATCATAAAATCTTAGTTTGAATGTTTGAAATCAATCATTTACAAGCATAGAGTTTGGACTTAACAAGCAATAGTGAAGCAATCAGTAGTCGAAAATAGTTCTACCAAGGACAAAGCAACTCAGAAGAATGATGGGAGTCTTCACAAGTTTGATTATGTTGGACAATTTAGGACTCAAAACAAACACTCAGTTATCCCTATAAATAAAATGGTAGAGAAGACAAAATTCATGCCTCACAACTTATGTGCATGCGTTCACCTCACACAACCATGTCACCCCCTAGAGGGTGCCTGTGTTTTTGGTGTTTTCAAGGACTCAATAATATATGTTCAAAGGTTACCCTTGAGGTAGGGACCAATGTCATATACCACCTTCAAATGTCCAGGTGCATGCCTATGGTGAGAATCTAGGGGAGAGATTCTTCCCCCTCCCTGCACAAAGATTATGTCCCCTTTCGAAGATGAACCGGGTAGGAAACTAACTAAGAGAGTGTTTAATAGGATTCCATCCACACTAACCTTCTATGTCCTTGATATAGGGCTAGGTCCTCTCAGCCACACCAACACCTAAAATGTGTACACCCCCACAAGTAGGGCTAGGAGTGGCGCCACTTAGTACAATAGATAGAGATTTTTCAAGATGATAGTCATGGATCAAGAGAAATAAGTTAACATGGCTTTGGAGTCTTTAGACTCAACAAAGCTACTTTATTACAGTGAGGTAGAATCACTAGAAAAAGAAATGTACTCACTTGGGTCGTTCCCAGAGGTTCAACTTTCGGTAGACCCTCTAAAGGTGAGATGAACTTGGCTTGGATTCAAGGGTCGAAGTTTTTGATTCTCTCAAAGAGAGAAGACCATAATCCTCTACCTCTTCACCTTACCCAAACACACTAGACATGTCTATCACTGAGATAACTCCTCTTCAACCAATCCATAAGCTTTTGGGTTTCTGATTCTCTCTAAGAGAGAAGAGCATAATCCCCTAACAAATGGACATGCTAAAGATTTTTTTACCTTTCCTTGCTTCCCCAGGTATCTATCATGCTAGTAAAATCTGGGTCTCAGGTTCATCCATGGGCATCACTTCCATGTAATGAAGATCCCATTACCCTATCCTACTATCAAGAACCTTAAGAAATCTTCACAAGGCCCTATTTAAACTATGTGAATAAAATAGTAAATAGACATAATGTTTTTAAAATAGCTTTGTCAAACAACTTTGGCCTATGCCCTGCAAGAAAACTGCCACTAAGTATGCATAGTTGTGTTTTTGAAGTCTTCGTCAAACATCCTGCAACACACTTTTATGCTATATCAGAAAAACAAAGACATGAAAAATCATAGCAAATAGTAAATGTTAGAAAACAACAAGAAAGTACAAAAACTAAAAACTTTTAAAAATCTGATGGCAAGTTTCATGTGAGAAAATGCATGTCTCCACACAAGAAAGCACTTTTGTCATGCGAGAAAGTGCTAATGAAGGCACAAATTCGTGCGATATAGTGAGAAACCTCACGCAAGATTCCGAACACAGACGTATGGATGTACAGACAAAGTATTAAATTTTGACAAAAAAAACCTAAGGATGAGGCTAGAAATGAATTTTCTACCCCACGGTGGGTGCTAGAATGTTTATAGCTAAATTTTGACCTCTTATTCAGCCATATACCTCAACATAGTCATTACTCATCAGCCACATACAAAAATGTATATGAAATTACTCATTTTGCAGGCCTGTATGATTCAACCTGTTGCCTTCTATCTAGATAGGGTCTTGAGTAACTCTCAGAATTGAGAGTCTAACAACCATAGACTAGTCTAGAATGAAGGATTTTAAGCTAAGATGAAATTAAGATTTATGCTAAAATGAGAGTGCAATATTAATCTAAAAACTTGTAAGAAAATGAGCATAAATTCTAATAACAATGAAAGAGACTAAATTAAGAACAAATGCATCCTTATTCTAAGAAATGAATACTATTCTAATATGCAAGATGATTATAGCTTTTGAATGCAAAAGTATGAGAGAACAATTCACCAGAGTTTTGATACTCAAAGATTTCCTTTTCAAATGAGGAATGAAAGGGTTCTATTATAGAAAATCTCGGTGGAGATTTAAGAGTTTCTTGCAAAGAAACAGTCGAGCATTCATCTCCTTGGGGGGAGGTGAAACATTTGGAGAGAATATTTAATTAAATAAATGAAATATGGCCTCATGGGTGCCTTTTCCAATTGTTTGAATAATTAAATTTAAATGAGGATATCTAGTTAAAGAACTAAATATTATTTAATTCCTCTTGATGTGTTTTAGCTAAAAGGGGTGAAATTAATTTAATTAAAGTGCTAGGACTTTGGAATTAAATTAATTAATCATAGGGTTTATTTAACCAATTAATGGTCAATATTTAGGAATTAAATATAACATGTGATTAATGCAAATTTAAGGTTTTTTGCATTTGACACTAAGTCGAGTAGAGTCAATTAGGAGATAGAATTGCCTAATACAATAGGACTTTGATGATGTAGAAATTTGAAGGAATGAGACTAAATGCAACAAAATTAGTTAGGATTACAAGATGCCAATTTTGGGGTATTACAGTATAGTCATTATTCTCGTGAATAACTACTTACAAGAATGGAACTACCCATAATTTAACATACCTAATTTATAACTTATTAAATTATCTAAACTATAAACACAACCTAAATTAGTGTAAAACTCCAGAAAAATTTAATTCTTCATATATTTTTTTGTTATTTATTTTATGTATCCTATTCTTAAGTCTAGTTCTTAATTCTTTTTATTTTCCTAATAACAAGTTTTCTTTACATCTATGGGTTTTGGAAAGTTAATATCAAGAATTAGGAATTAAAAGGTATTTTCATTTCATGGGGCTAGTAATCAAACATTTGAAAAACAATCTCAAAAACTTAAAATGAGTTTCAATCAGAAGCACTAGGTCAAAGGTAGAATACAACTTGATCACAATGTCGCACGAGTAAATAAACACATAGAAAATTTTGAGGCTCCTACGAAACACATATACAAAGGATGGGAAATTATCTTTAAAAAAATCTACATTTAGTAGTCCTAACACAGTTTTTATCAAGTACCAGTGAAAAGCTTGTGGGTATGTGCAAGATCATGAGGGGTCAAACTATGCCCATAAGTGGCAATGAAAAATCAGCAAATCAGGGTTAGTCAACTTGACGTGAAAATTTCAACTAGCTATGAACCTAATATCAAAAAGTTGTAAGAATAGAATTTATAGAAAATTGAATGTAGTTTCTAAACTACTAGGCCTTTTTTGAGAAAAAGTTAGTATGATTGGTGAAAAGTATAGATTTCAATGCAGTAGTACAAAAATTTCAAGAAAAAAATAAGTAGGTGTATGTCTGACCACCTTAATCATAATCAAATGATAATATTTTATTATAAGATTTTATATATAAGTAGCAGACTCATGCCTGGATGTGATGCATATTATTTTGTAATTTTATTCCAAAAAAATAATTAATTGTGAATTTTTTTCTACAACGTTTTAAGAATAAAAAAACTCTCGTGTCTGACCACCTTAACTCATTCAAAACTTTACAAAATTCAAAATTTTTCTTTTTTTCCTTATAGTAGGCAAAGCATAGAATGTGACACATTTTTTGGATTTCAAAAAAGTTATACCATCTGAAAGTTATAGTCATTTTCCAATCAGTATATAAATCAACACTTTAGAGGTAGCTCAATTAGAAAATAAATAATAATTACTTACCGAATTCAAAATTTGACAGCAATTATATCGATAGAAAGCTGATAATCTCCTTAAGATACTCTTTTTCATTTTATCAAATTCGGGTGAAAAAAAAGTCGTCAGCTACATTGTCAAAGTTTTGAACTGACATTGCCACTTTTTGGCCCTTCATGATCTTGCACATACCCATGTGCTTGTACCCACTCAATTCTTATTTCAATATGGGGCTCCAACTTTAAACCAAGACATGTTAAATAGAAACTCATGTTAATTTAGAACCCATCACATAATATTATCACATTCTAGAAAATCCAAAGTTTTTCTTACAACCCAACCAAATCTTTATCATTACATAAGATATAAATATAAATTGGTATGCAAAATGTTAAAGAAAAATTTGATAGATAAAAGATCTCATGAAAATAGGGGGGTTTGTAATTTAGGTTGTGTATTGGGAGAGGGTAACAAGAAAATAGTTAAGGGTAATATTTTAAGAAATAGGGAATTCTTTAGTATGCCACAAATGTACATGCTATGACCTAAGTTCACTAAGTGAAGCCCTCATGTCAAAAGCATCTTAAAATTTCAAGAAATGTACACTTGTGCTTTAGGAATTTATGAAGAGAATATTCATTATGCAACATCATACTCCATATTTCCTAAGGTTTTGTATCGTTATTTAAAAAAAAAAAAATAATATCCTTCTCTTTTGACCCCTATCTAGAAATGTGAATTATCACACAAACAGATAGTCCATAAGCTCATGCATCCTTTCTCATAATTATAAATGTATCTTACTCATTCTCTAGAATGATAAAAATAGAAAATAAATCGTTCACAATAATGAATACCAAACTTCAAAACAATCACCTCCTTCCCCTTAGAGTTGTGGAAACATTCCTCGTGGGATACATAAAGAACTACTTTAATTTTTGCCTCAATTTCAAGCATACTTGCTACAACTATAACGTATGATTTGGAACAGTAATATCACTTACAAAGACACACAATCTTATTACAACTATTTTATTTTTAAAATTGAGTATTATATTTTTTTTATGCATTTCGTTTAATTTTTTTAGTTCTAATAAGTAAAATAAAAATAAATGAAATACTTAAAGATTTACTTTTATGTCATTTGATTTATTTTTATTGTTCAAACTTTTCTTTCATTCCTTTCTAATATGTATCCATTATTTTAGTTAGTTATTCATTCACATTATTGTGAACTTTATTATTGTTATATTTTTTAATATATTAAGTGAAGATGGGCCCTAGTCTATTTTAGATCTATAAAAAATATTAGTGAAAAATGGTTTGGAGAGAAAACCAATAAAATCTATGAAGAGTTCTAAGAAAAATATAAAATAGCTAAACTAGCAAAGCTCAAAAACTTCTAAAATTAAAACGTTCATAGACAACAATCTAAAAACATCTAGTGTATAAGAGAAAAAATTTAAAATAAAACTGAAGGACAATCAAGCAATTTAGTTTCATCATTCAAGAGTATTTTGGACATGTTATTTTTCCAAGGGGAATTGGCATCAATATTTTTTTATTTTTTTTCCCTCATTCGTGTCTATCATCACTTTCATCTTCTTCCTCTCATTTTTTCTATCCACTATCACAACACCTGTCACAACATGTTGCATCACATTCTTATTTATATTAACCATACATTTCATACCATTCTCAAGGTTCTTAATCTATTCTTTCACATATAACACAATTCTAGGGGGTTTCAGGATTATAAACCCTAAGAGTCAAATCCTCAATTTTGTAGCTATGACATAGCAATTCTAGGACTCAATTTCTCCTATAATATTTTATTCCTCTTCCTTTTCATCTAAATAATCCTTTTAGTGTCATTTACTTGTGTTTCATAAAAGGGGAAATGTGATAATGAATCTTTAGCTACCTAGTTTAAAGGCTCTATGTGTGTCTCATTGTTGATCCTAGTCACTTCTCCATGAAATTTGGAGTCTTCTAACAGCTCCCCAATATCATCATAAAATGGGTCTTTTTATCTATCCTCATCAATCTTAATAAAAATATTATTTTTTTATCCTTTCTAACCTTCATTTACCTTTTGATGTGGTTCTATTATCCTTTTCTATCTTGTTGTTTGGGATATCAATCATAGGTGAAGGGGAGGCATAAAGTTTGTTTTATCGGTTTAATGATGTCCTTTTCTTTACTACCTATATTTTTAAGATCAAAATCTCCAAGGGTAGAAATGGGGTTTCTACCTCTATCTAGTGTTATTTTCATGCCAATTTCTACTACTGATAGAGGTATTTAACTTCCTAGTGTAATTTAATGTCTCTTTGGAGAGTAGAGTATCACATTTCACAACAAAATAATATGAGGAAGAATGTGCATCATTTTAAAGGTAATTCTTCTCTTTAAGCTACTAGGGGTAGGTTGGTTTTGGTCATCATCACGATGATGCTAATAGGGAAGACTACGATTCAGAGTATAAATTTTCTCCAACAAAAAGTTGTAAATGGTATAAATTAGGCCCTACTATAAATGAGGGTAAACCCATTCCAAAGCATATTTGTCCATCGAAAAATATAAAATAATAGAAAACTATATAAACTAGGAGAACTAAAGGAAAAAACATAAAGATATGAATCACCACAAAGATCATAATTTCACAAAATAAAAATCCTAATATATTCAATCAAGAAAATTAATTCAAATGTGACAAATAAAAAATAAAAACTAAACATTTCATCTAGATCTATAATTTTTGCTTCTTTAAGTCAATAATTATGTCAATTATTTAATCCCCTTCCTTGGTGTCTAATTGCCCTTATTTCTCCTTAAGATTGAATAATTAGTTTAATTATTTAATCAAAGAAGTGAAAATGATTACTTAAGATCAAATTGACAGAGAAAATATAGACTACAAGACATAATTAGTCATTAATTAAATAATTAGAACTATTCAATTATGGGTAGAAAGAAACAACAAAAGATAAATGATAAAGATCAATTACTTGATGTAGATGAAATGTTATTAAAAATCAATGTCAAAGGCATTGGATAATTTTTAGTGTCTACACTAAAACTATTATGATGTCTTAAGTGATTAAAGATTGGGAAATGATACCTACAGATTATCCCAAAACAACCCTCCAACATGAAACACTTGATCAAGTGATAGCTTATAGACACCATGGAACCAACAAATGTTTCCTACTAAATCCATTCTGATGACTTCTCAATCTCTCATTTTATTCTAGGAAAATTTGAATGTATTCATTGTATTCTTTTTTCTGGCTCAATCTAAGCACTTTATCTTTGTCATACTTCAATCAAGTGATTTGGGCCATGATCTTCTCTAATACCTCCATTTTCACACCTCCCACCACAATCATCTCTTTCTTCTAGCTACTCATAAACTAAGATGAGTGGTCCTTGTACTTATCTTTTGTAATTATAAAAAAAGATGATATCTTCCATGTCAAATATGTCCAATAATTGGGTGTTTTTCTTTTGAGAAACATATAGGGTGGGTTCAACATGCACACATTAGCCTCTAATGACTATAGTTTTATCACACATAGTAAAAGAATACACAATTTTTTAAAGGAACCATACCTAACCAATAAGAAAGAGATATTTTCATATATTTTTCTAGAGAGTGATTTATATTAAATGGGAAAGCCACAATAAAATATCTTCTACTATTTGAGATTTTTAAGGTATAATTAATTCTTTATTTTTAATACGTCACTTAAGTTTTTCCCCTTAAAATTCTAATAAATGAAGTAAGTCATTACCAAGTTTTCCTCATGCTCCTTCCCAAAATGAGGAGAAGTAAATATTTATTTAAAAATATCTTGACAATAAATCCTAGTGTCACATTGACCATCATTACTTCAAACTTCTCCATTCTTTTATTATCCTTGAACACTTTTCCAAATAATCATGTCCTTTGTGTTACAACTCAGCTTAGTATAGGTCATAATATTACAAATGAAAAAAAAAATCATAAATTGAAATTATTTGCATGGTTAATAAATGTGTCTTGTCTATCATTGGACTTATTTTGACTAGGGATTTAATTTTTGTTAGGTTAAAACTTCTAATCTTTAGATTTTAACTATTCATTTCCTAAGACATTTGCAATCTGATAGCTTACATAAAGGTGTGTATACTACCCTGATTCAGTATTAAATTGAGATTGTGTATGCTACTCTTGGTGTACTTATTTATCCTCTAGTGTGGGGAGTCTATTGATTTCATAAGATCAATCACTAACTTGGAATCTTCTTCTAGTATCACTTTACTAAACCCATGATGATGTGTGCATCTTTTTAGACCCCACCAAAGCAGTATGACCTCAACCTTATTATTTATTTTATACCCACACTTAAGGAATATCCTTCTTACATCTTTCCCTTAATGTCCCTTGGGTTCCTTCTCCTATAGTCATCAAAATTTAACTTTAGCCAATATCTCACAAATTTTCTCCATCTCACATATTTTCCTGAAGTCTTTTGTTAACTTTGACTTTGTCCATGCTATAAGAAACTAAAGACTATCTTCTAATATCAAATTGAAGGAGAGCGTCTGGTTGACAACACTTTATTGTTTCATCTAATTTATATTTATGCTAGTCGTATTTGTAAGGATATAGAAAACCTCCTTTCTATTATTGGTCTCTTTCTTGAAGATCCTATTGTTGTACTCCTCCTAAATGCATTAGGAAAGGTAAGGAGGAATGTTGCTCCACAACATCTCAATACTGCATTTCTAAAGAGGGAATTATTTCACCATTTTTTGGTGAAATTTCTAGTGTTCAAAGGGAGCACCCAATTGACATGTACAAAAGGAAACACTTCTTTCTTAACACACTGGTAAACCTAGAGTATATTAAAAGGCGATCTACTAGCTTAGCATCCTAACAATATAGGATACATCTATTAGCTAAATTAAATCCCTCTCGATCAGATCGTCCATATTTAGGATTTTATTATGGTTTTTTGTCCACATAAAATGAACAATTTTGGGGACAATATTCTTGTCCCAAACTAGTTGCTAGGTAAACTTGGTATATTGAAAGTTGTTTTCAACCAAAAAGTAAGCAAGAAAAATAAAGAACTTTTTTGTAGTAGTTTGGCTCAAGATCACTTCATTATCTTTTTGAGTTTAAAAAGAAGCATTTTCCATAAGCATCAATAAATTGATCCCTAGTTTCCTTCCTTTGAAAGAGCTAAGGAGGGAACATAGTCATTATTAATGTTCTATTGTTTCTTAAACATTTTTATTTTTTTGTGAACTACTTTTAGTAAAAAAAAATATTAAATTTTTTAATCTATTATGTTATTCTAATTTCATCTAATTGTTAGAATATTTATATTTCACCTAATTGTTTTAATTTATGTTTTCTTCTAATATGATATTCAAGCCTATTGGGTATGTCTAGATTATTTGATTTTCAATTTTGCAAGATTAAGAGAGCCAAACATTTTTTATGGAATTTTTTAAAAAATTGTGTATGTTTCTTTATTGCATCCTTGAATGGTCTAAACAATTAGACACCTTTTTGAATGATCTAAACAATAACAAAAGTTTCAAAGAAAATATTAACAATTATGCCCTATTGTATCTTGAGGGCTTCAGAAGATCAAATCTACCTTTTGTTTTAGTAAAATTAAAATCTGCAAAGTTAGACTACAAACTAAATTTTATTAAAATTGATTTTACACTAAATAAAGCTACCATTTTTTATTGTTCCATTGTATTTGAGAAACTAAGAGTAACTCAAGATTAACTTTTATTTTTCTAACATTAAAATTTAAAATATTAAATTTAAAATATAATCGCATCCAAACAATAGACTGCGTCTCCAAATATTTCTACACCAAATGAACCTTCTATTCCATCTAGAAGCTGATGAAAATTATAAACATATTTTTAACATTTTTCTTGAGACGGCTCAAGAACTACTTTTGTCTAGCTTATCTAGAACTTGGGGCAGTTTTGAGAGGTCAATTTTTCAAAAAGTACAATTCATTTGTAATATTTTTTTTATTAATGTTATATCACTTTGAGATTTATCTTGATAATAGATCATAAAATAACATTGATACCAAAAATCTTAACACAGTTGAATTCAGACACATCACTTATTCAACATAAACTATAGAAATTTAATATATCAAAACAATTTCTACCTCCAACATCTAAAGGGTGGTAAAGAATCTGAAACATGAATAATAGCTTCTAGATTGTGGGTTGTGGAAATTCATTTCAGATGAATTGTAAAAACATGATGACTGCCAAACATATTCCAACACTTTTCTTGAGGCGGCTTTAAAAAAACATATATTCTAGATGGATGACCAATTTGATTTTATGATATTCTGGCCATAAAAGTACTCATTTGTTCATCATTCGTATTGTAATTTGGAGATTTTCTTTCCCAAGTTGAACGTGGTGATTCCAGTGGCCGACAGACTATCTTTTCAATGGGCTCATTACTTCTCATCAAACTTCCATGGTCCCATTTGAAATCAGCAGTAATAGGCCATTCCATTTAACATACTCTTAGCATTCATATCATTGATATTAATGCATGTAATAAAGGAGTTCCTTGATAATGTGTGGATACCCACATATCAAAAATGGTCTGAAGAAAATTGATGAGACTAATACGAAGGTTGAATACATGGAAGCCTCCATTGATATGGTTACGGTTGTAACTATGCCTTCCAAGCTTGGCTGAAAGAATGTCTTAGTTTAAAGGCAGTTATGTAGGAGATGTTTTATTTTTAGAGTGTATTATAGGTTACAAATAGTTTATTTTGTGGAAAAAAGTTAATTAAGTCAATTATTCATATTAATTGGTATCAATAGTATACTATTATTAGGACATTTGTGTCGAAAATGTTAGTAATTAAGTCAATTATCCACATTAATTGGTATCAATAGTACACTATTATTAGGACATTTGTGTAAAAATATTAGATCAATCCTACAATTTTTTTTGTGTTGTCAAAGTAATGGCTAAGAGGACAATAGGAAATATATTTTGTACAATAGATTGAAATGACCATTTTTTGACCTTTATATGCCAGGTTTGTCTTTACTATCCAAAAGTTAGAATAATATCTATAGAACTATCAGTACAGTTCCCCAAAATATTTATTAGAAGTTTGTTGAGAAATTTCTTTGTATTCTGTCACACTTTCCTTTCTAGAATTTAGAACAAGTAATTTGATGTTTCTTTAAAATTTGATTTTACTATTAGTTTTCATATGTTTCTTTTAAGATTTGATTTAGTATTTAGGTAATATTTATATAAATATGGCCCCTCCTTTTTAAGTTAATCACATACTAGGAAAAAGGGTTTTCTTTTTATCACAGAGATTAAGAATTTGATGCTAAGGGAAACATTTCAATTTTATTTTTTAATAAGTATTAGAAATCTTATTGAAGTTGATTTTATTTGATTGTAATTAGATTTTCTTCAATTCATATTTGACTTTGCTTCTTCTATAGAAGTTTGTAATTGCTTGGATCTTAAGTGGAACAAGTATTTGTTTTTTGTGGGTGCATTTTAATTGGTATAGTGAATATTAAAAAAATTTTAAGTTTTAGAGTTTCTTTATTTTTTAATCACAGATCTTGATTTGTTGTTATTGTTATTATATAATGATAGCTTTTGAGAATTATATTGTTAATATTATTTAGAACAATAGACAGGAGAGGAGAATCAGTTGTTCTCGAGTCCAGATGTACTAAATGAATTTTTAAACACTTCAACAATCTCAGATCTAATAACCAACATAACTTGGTCTCTAATGTATATATATCAGAAACATATAACATGTAGTCCATTGTCAAAAATTAATTAACTTGCAGAATATAGAAACATTCACACAAGTATAACACCAGAATTTATAGTGGAAACCCAACTTGGAAAAAACCACTTTGTAACATGTTACTAATATTTTCACTCTTCTGAAGTGATCTCTGTGAGAAGCCAACCTTGTTAAAGGTTTACAAACACACTGCTAGGTGTGACCCTGTTAAAGGATTTAAACACTCTGTCAAAAGTGATATGGTTAAAGGATTTAAGTACATTCCATTAGAATGCCACCTTGATTAAAGGATTTAAACAATGATTGTTAGGTCAACCTTGATTAAAGGATTTAGAATGATACAGTGATTAGAAAGTAGCAGTCGTTTCTAATCTGAAAAACATACAACTCACTTTGCAAATAATAGATCCAATTCGCACATAGATGTTGATTTACTGACTGAGTTCTATTTCCATCACCATCATTGATCTTCTAGGAATTCGCTTCAAGAAATCACAACTCTGATCAACTCCTTCAAAATTTCACCTTTAGCCTTCTGCTTAGACTTGTCAGTCAATAACATCAACAACTTCAGCACACGTTGTAACCTCATAATTAGGTTTTCTTTTATACCTCTTCAATTAAGTAGATCCATCTTTTTTCGCTTAATCTCCTTCGTAGATCTTAGGTTTAGGTCAGATTCATTGAATCCTTCCAACATTATGTTCTTCATCCTTCCTTCTAGATACATCTTCAAACTTCTCATTGAATCCATAATAAAATGATTTACCATGCATTAAATTCTCCATACAATAAATTAATAAAGTCAACATGATTTACATAACTCAAGAATTCAACTATGTCAACTGGGAATCTGAATTCTTTCTCCAAATGTAAATTACTAACACTCGGTCAATACTATGTTCATCTCGTCGGTCATCACTACGTAACTTGGTCATCTCTACAAACTGTCTTCGTCGGCTAACACTATCTTGCTCAGTAATTTCTTGCTGCTTGGCATAAAATGATGTTCAGTCAACACTAAATGTACTCAGCATATACTGGCACTCGGTTGACACTAACATCACTCGACTTAAACTAGATTTCTTCACTTTTGCTCGGTTAAGCCTACTTCTTCATTCTTTCTTCTTACTTAGGTAAACAATACATTATCATATCAATCTGCCAAATAATCTAGTACCCATTTGAAGTATCAAATAACTCAACCTTTCCTTATGTTGTCTTTTTATCTCCCTTTCCCTAATCCTTTTCATTAATCAATAGATACAATACTTTCTTAGATAGAAACTATCTTACTAGTTAAGGTTTGAAGTATCAATGACAATACAACAATTGTTTCAATTGTTGTTTCCAACAATCTCCCTCTTTGGCATTGATGGAAACACCACATGAATAACACATGATTTACCAACCAATCCAAAAACTTTGTCAATGCATCAGAAAGATTTATAATATTCTTAGCTTCATTCTGATTCACAACAACTTAGCCTTGCTTGACTGTTCACATAGTTACTCCCTCTAAATCTTTTATGTATCTCTCTCCCTCTGATTCTCTCAATCTCTGAATCTCAGAACATATACCTCAGTGTTCTTTATTCCTGTGATTTCTTCTAAATCTCTCCCTCTTTGACAATAATTCAAAAGTAGTATCTAGCACTTACATCTTTCATATGTAAATGTCATCTTGTCAATTCAGTATCATTATTTCTCCTTCTGTCATCTTGATTATGACTGATTATCAATTTTGTTGTACTTTTCACAACTCTAGGCAGCTCCTAAAGTGTGACCTTTCTTGCATCAATTTGTCAGATATTCTTTGTAGAAAATTTTATGTTGTACTCCTAGTTGATTAGGAAGCCTTAGTTAGGGGAAGCACCCCTAATTTACCTCTAAGATATTCATGAGCATCCTTAGGTAAAGCTTTTGTGAATATGTCAACTAGTTGTTCTTTTGTATTCACATATTCCATTCTCACTTCTTTATCTTGTACCAATTCCCTCAAGTAATGATACTTGATAGCAATATGTTTAGTCTTTGTGTGCATCACTGGATTCTTTGATATGTTGATAGCACTTGTGTTATCATATAAAATAACAACTGGTTCAGTGATTTCCTCTTTCATTCCTTTCAACAATTTCTTGATCCATACCAGATTTGAACAATTCATTGCAACTGCTACATACTTAGCTTCTGCTATAGATTGGGAAATGCAGTTATGTTTCTTTCTTGTTTAGGAGACTAATCTCTTTCCTAGAAAGAATGATCTACCTCTTGTACTTTTCCTGGCATCAACATATCCTACCCAATATGTATTAGTGTAGACTCTCAGTTCAAATTTGTCATTCTTCTTGTAGTACAATCCATAATCTTCAGTCCCTTTCAGATATCTCAGTATTCTCTTCACTATCATCATATGATTTTCCTTAGGATTGGTAGAGAATCTTGCCACAATCCCAACTACTAGGGCTATATCTATTTTTTTGTGGACAACATATCGTAGCTTTCCAATCATGGATCTATACAGGGTTTGATTCACTTCATTAGTATCATCAATTTTAGATAGTTAATGTCAAGTAGCCATAGGAGTACTTACTAGTCTAGAATCCTCCATACCAAAAGTTTTCAGTATCTCTTTGACATATTTAGATTGTGTGATAAAGATACCTTTCTCCATCTGATAGACTTGCAATCCTACAAATAATTTTATGTCACCAAACATAGACATCTCAAACTTGGTTTGCATCTCATTTGAAAATTTTTGACATAGGGCATCTTGTCCTCCAAATTTGATATCATCCACAAAAATTTCAGCTAACAAAATCCCGTTACCTTCTTCAACTTTCATGTATAGATTATTGTTGTCATTTGTACTTGTAAATCCAATCTTTATCAAATAATTGTGCATCCTCTCATACCAAGCTCTGGGGGCTTGTTTCAATCCATACAGTGCCTTGTTCAATTTTCAAACCATATGTTTCTTGTTTGGATCAATAAATCCTTCAGGTTGTTCAATGTATACTTCTTCTTCTAATATACCATTCAGAAATGTAGATTTGGCATCCATCTGATATAGTTTGAAATTTCTATATGCAGCATATGCAAGTAGAGTTCTCACTCCTAATCTTTCTACATGGGAAAATTTTTCCCCATTGTCTATTCCTTCTTCTTGTGCATAACCCTTGTATACCAATCTTTCCTTATTCCTTGCTACTTGTCCATGTTCATTAAGCTTGTTTTTGAATACCCATTTTGTTCCAATAACATTCTTGTTTTCTAGTCTTGGCACCAGAGTCCAGGTATCATTATTTTCTATTTGATATATTTCTTCATTCATACCTTGAAGCTAGTCTTCATTCTCTAAAGCATCTTTTACTATCTTACGCTCAAAATCACATAATAAACATGTAGGTTCTTTCAACTTACTTCTTGTCAAGTCTCCAGATTCCTTATCTCCAATGATTTTCTCAGGATTATGATGTCTTCTTACATACTATGCTAATGTAGGATTAGATTTCTTTTCTCCTTGATCTTCAGGTTCATCATGAAAATTTTCAGTTTCTACTTCTGATTTCTTGGCAACATCCTCCTGATGCTAGACATTTCTTACCCATGACTCTGGATCTTGTGTAAGTGTGTTACTTTCCTCTCCTCCTTCCATATAGACAAAAGATCTATAATATTCAAGTTCTTGTTTACCTTCTTGTTCATTCTTCTCTGCATATTTGTCAACTCTCACATTTGCACTTTCCACAAATTTTTTAGTGTTAGAATTCAAACACTTATAAGCTTTTCTCTTAGTGGAATAACCTAGGAATATGCCTTCATTATTTTTTGTATCAAACTTTCCATTCCTATTATCTTTTAGTATATAGCATTTACTCCCAAAGATTCTAAAGTATTTCACATTAGGTGCATATCCATGCCATAATTCATAAGTGTAGCATTTTTACCTTTCTTGATTTGTACTTGGTTTAAAGTATAAATAGTTGTACTCACATCTTCTCTCTAGTATTTTTGTGCAACATTCTTCTCAATCATTAGTGTTCTTGCACAATCCATAATTAATCTATTTCTCCTCTCAGCTATACCATTCTATGGTGTCGTTCTAGGTGCAGACATTTGTCTCTTGATTCCTCTATCATTCCAGAATAGATTGAATTCATTTGATATAAACTCTCCACCTCAGTCATATCTCAGACATTTTAGGATTTTACCTATTTCTTTTTCAACTTTTTCCAAGTACCACTTAAACAATAGGAATGCATCATATTTTTCTTTCAAAAATATTATAGTCATCATCCTAGTGTAGTCATCAACAAACAAAATAAAGTATTTAGCACCACAATAACTTTGTACACCCATAGGTCCACAAAGGTCAGTATGAACCAAATCCAAAATATTTTTAGAAGTAAATGTATTTCTCTTGAAACTAGACTTTGTCATTTTTTTCAACTGACACTATTTACACATCACATTATCAGGTTTCTTCAATCTTGGAAAACCTCTAACTTTCTTCTTTTTACTAAGATTTACTAGATTGTCAAATTTTACATCACATAGCCTCTTATCCCATAACAATACATCCTCAAATTGTGCAAACAAACATGTCTCTTTAGATAGATCTAGATAGAATAAGTTACCTCTAGTTTGTTCTCCACTTCCAATTAGTTCACCAGTAGCATCAAATATTTTAGCATTTCTATAATGAAACTCCACTCGGTAACTAGTGCTATTAAGTTGTGCAACACTTAGCAAATTGTAGTTAAGATCTTCAACCCAATAGGCATTTTCACATGTGATCTTATCAGTTAGCTTAATTGATCCTTTACCTCTCACAGGACATGGTGCATCATTACCAAACTTAACACTTCTACCTTTGTAATGATCTAGGGTTTCAAATTTACTTTTATCACCAATCATGTGATGTGAGCAACTACTATCAATAATCCATTTATCACCTTTACACACATAAGAAAAAAGTGTAGTTTTCTCATCTTCATCAAAATCATCTTTCATAGCAACATAAACTACTTTAATATCAAAATCATCATTGCCATTGTCAGTTTCCTCTTTAGCAATATAACAAGATTTCTTACCTTTATCCTTGTAGTCATTGTACCTTCGGTGATCTAGATGTTATCTCTCTTATCCTTGTACTTGCTTGAACTCTTTCCTCATCCTTGTCATTCTTCTCAAGACATCATGCTACAATATGGCCAACTTTTTTACATGCAAAATATATTATAGGAAGTTTACCTTTATATTTTCCTTTTTCTCTTTTTAATCTTCTATCCATGAGTGCCTCAAGATCATCTATTTCCTCATCAAAAGTGTCACTATCACTTTTACTTTTCACACATTTTTATTTTTCTCTCTTAGATTTATGCAAAACCATTTGTGACTTGAATGCAGATTCAACATTAGGAATAGTGTAGTTATCATAGTTAGATAGCTCAAAAGCAGTAAGCTTACCAACAAGACTTTCCAGAGTTAGAATATTACCAAGGTTACATCTTGATTCTTGAATTGCAGAATTCTAATAGCATAGATAGGAAGTTCTCGATACCTTACCAATAAGAGTCTCATCATCAATGATTCCATTAGCTCCTCTAATAGCATTCACTATCTCCTTAATTCTACGACAATATTGAGCAATATTTTCACCTTCTTGCATTTTCATTTCATCAAACTTACCTCTGAAGCTTTCAGATTTTGCTCTTAGTACATTTGTATCACCACCATAGATGGTTGCAAGAGTATCCCAAATTTTCTTTGTATTAGTGTAATCTTTGATATCTTCAAATTCAGGATAGCTTAAGGTAGATGCAATCTCCAACATTTCTTGATTGTGTTCCTGTTTTGCTTTCATCTCCTCGGTAGTGAAAGGTGTAGCAGGTATAACATAGTCATGTTCAACATAATACTTTGTCAAATCACTAATATTAGATAGATGCAGTTTCATCAGACTCTTCCATGCAGGGAAGTTGTCCTTGTTCAACTTTGGTACCTTCTTTTTATACATCTTGATCATTAGCTTCAAGTACCTTTAAAATTTTCTCTATAAGAACCAACAACTCTGATACCAATTGTTAATATTATTTAGAACAACAGAGAGGGGGTTGAATCAATTTTTCTCAAGTCTAGATGTACCAATTGAACTTTTAAACACTTCAAAAATCTCATATCTAATCACCAACACAAGTTGGTCTCTAAAGTATATATATCAGAAACATATAACATGCAGTCCACTGTCAAAAAGTAATTAACTTGCAGAATATAAAAACATTCACATCAAAACATTTACACAAGTATAACACTAGGATTTATAGTGGAAACCCAACTTGGGAAAAACCACTTTGTAACATGTTACTGATACTTTCACTCTTCCAAAGTGAGCTCTGTGAAAAGCCAACCTTGTTAAAGGTTTACAAACACACTGCTAGGTGTGACCCTATTAAAGGATTTAAACAATCTGTCAAAAGTGACCTGGTTAAAGGATTTAAGTACATTCCATTAGAATGCCACCTTTTATTAAAGGATTTAAAAAATGACTGTTAGGTCAACCTTGACTAAAGGATTTAGACTAATACAATGATTAGAAAGTAGCAGTAGTTTCTGATCTAAAAAACATACAACTCACTTTGCAAATAACATATCCAATTCACACATAGATGATGATTTACTAACTGAGTTCCATTTCTATATCCATCAATGATCTTCTCAGAATTCACTTCAAGTAATCAAAACTCTGATCAACTCCTTCACAATTTCACCTTTAGCCTTCTGCTTAGACTTGTTAGTCAATAACATCAACAACTTTAGCACACACCATAACCTCACAATTAGGTTTTCCTTTATACCTCTTCAATTAGGTAGATCCATCTTTTGCCAGTTAATCTCATTCATAGATCTTAGGTTTAGGTCAAATTCATCAAATCCTTCCAACATTATGTTCTTCATCCTTCCTTCTAGATACATCTTCAAAATTCTCATTGAATCCATAATAAAATGATTTACCATGCATTAAATTCTCCATACAATCAATTATTAAATTCAACATGATTTACATAAGCCAAGAATTCAACTATGTTCACTGGGAATCTAAATTCTTTCTCCAAATGTAAATTATTGACACTCGGTCAATACTGTGTTCATCTCCTCGGTCATCATTGCGTAACTCAGTCATCTCTACAAACTTTCTTCCTTGGCTAACACTATCTTGCTCGGTAATTTCCTGTCACTTAGCATAAATTGATGTTCTGTCAAGACTAAATTTACTTGGCATATACTGGTGCTCGGTCGACACTAACATCAGTCGGCTTAAACTAGGTTTCTTCACTTTTGCTCGGTTAAGCCTACTTCTTCAGTCTTTCTTCTCACTTAGATAAAAAATAAATTATCTTATCAATGTGCCAAATAATCAAGTACCCATTTGAAGTATCAAATAACTCAACCTTTCCTTAGGTTCTCTTGTTATCTCCCTTTCCCTAATCCTTTTCATCAATCGATAGATATAGTACTTTCTTAGATAGCAACTGCCTAACTAGTTAAGGTTTGACATCAATGACAATACAACAATTGTTTCAATTGTAGTTTCCAACATTATATATTGTATTAAAAAAAGCATAATTATTAATTGGTATGGGTAGAATTTAATGTCCTATCTCTTTTGACTCACTCTTAAGTCAAGTAATTATAAACATAAGTGTCCATGCTTTAATAACAATGGCATGGTCCAAGGAATAATATGTCTTAGTGTCCCTAAGGATATTCTATATGACATCTATGATAAATCTTAGTATTATTTCATGGCTAGGAGCATTGGACATTATTTGTATAGAGATCTTGACTTTCCATCTGAGAGGGATACTTCCTTAGATAATCCTTGTAATTTTAATTATATTGACACTCATAATGATCCTCCCAATTTTTTATGTCTTGTCTTTAATTTGATGACATTTTATTGATACCTATTGTGAATTTAGAGTTCAAAATTTCTTATTCAAAACATTTCAAAGATTTTTTATAGTACGATTCTTAATTTATATAAGTTTCACTTCATTAGGAAGTCTAGCTATAAGAAATTTCATATTAAATTACATGGAATCTCACCTTTCAATTATTAATGACATAATTGAAGGCATGTGTCTTACCATTGACGAAAACATTGATAGAGTTATATCATCTTCTCTAGAAGTGTTTTCTCTAGTTATGCATGTTTACATGGTCATATCTCCTCAATCCGACACGATGCATGACCATCATCACTCATTTTGGTATCATTTATAAAAGTAACTAATTTTTGGTTTATTTCACAAATAGATGTTACAAACTATTTTGAGTAATAAAAACATCACGTCATAATGAGAGGTATCTTCTTACTTTATTTCACAAGTTCTATTTTCCTTTAATTAAGGTGATAATTACAATGGTATCTTAGAAAGGCACATTTCCATGGCTCATTTCTTGTTCTTTATCTTCTTAGAAGATCATTTCTCTTTGCATATAATTATGACTCTCTCTCTCTCTCTCTCTCTCTCTCTCTCTCAAATGTTTAAATGGCACCATATTCTATGGTTAGTATTGATATTCACATTAGAATTTGGCACATTTGAGAATTTAATAAGAGGTATGTGAATCTTTTCTAGAGATCATCTTCTTTGTTACACTCTTTGTTTTCCCTTTTGAGTGGTCTTTTAATAGTTGGATAGCTTGGAATTCTTGCTTTCCTAAAATGAATATTATTTTTTTAAAGGATCCTACTTCAACACTCATTTTTAGACATTTTATATTCAAATTCTCTCTCAATTTTATTTGGAATAATTGATCTTCTAGGGATAATAGAAATAATACTTTTTATATGGGGACGTATAATATAAAGACTACCTAATCTTCATGGGATAATAGAAAGGTTAAAATATTTTCTCCCTCTCTCTCTATTGAGTGAACTGAACTCTACCAAGATGGAAACACCTCAGATTTTAGAATAGTCACAAGGATAACCTTTCAAGCTACAAATACCAAAAAATACATACAACAAAATGTCATAAAAAATAAATACATATATTAGTTGGTAGGATTGGTCGACTAGGATTTGTTTCCTATTGATTTTGATTGGGAATGTTTATTTGTTGAGAGTTGTGATCAAATGTTATGATCATACCTTCTTCAATATCTTATGGATCTCTTTCAATCTTCATCTTTCTCTCTAGTTTCTTCTGGACTTGCAATGACTGGAAATTTTTTTACAAGTTGGCTCTGACACATGATGGAGGCATCTAAATAAAAAATAGTGATCTATTGACCACATAACAAATAAAAATGCAAAATCCCCAAATTACCATGAATAAATGAGAGGCATAGAATGTCTTAAATAGAAAACTACAAGGGAGATTACATTATGGAATTCAACCATATTCACCAATATTACAACTACAATAATAAATACATAAAACCATATATTTAATATGGGATTGTAATGTCAAAAAGGACTTCCATAATGCAGATTATTGTTGTCATTGATTATGTCATATTTAACAAAATATTCAAAATTTTATATCAATGAATAAACAAGTACAAATCCATACAAGTGGGCATAGATTCCATTCAATTATATAGATAGATCTCTAGCAAAATTCTCTTAAATCCTAAAAATGTCTTGAAATTTTTATCACCAAAATATAGTTGTATGCACCCTAAAATGGTCGCCTAGACTTTGGGCCCCATTTATTCAATTTGTCAAATATCAATTTTCTGAATCAATGTTTTGCAATATTCAAATCAATTTCCTTGATCAAATCATAACTATTTCAATCATTTCAATAATCTCCTAAGGTTTAATCATGTCATCAATAATTTTATTTAATTAAAAGAAATAAATCCCTTTTAAATAAATAAAATAATGTTATTTAATTGAAATTAATATTCCTTAAATGAAATGATGTTATTTAATTAAAATCCATTTTTAATTAAATGATTTTATCTTATTTAATTAATATTCATCTTTAAATTATATAATCTTATTTTATTTTATTAAAAGAGATATTATTCTTTTTAAATAAATAAAATATCTTCTCAAAAGATCTTTTGTGATGGAAAAGGAAATAAATCAAATAAAAATAAAACAAAAATCCTTTTCTTGATTCTTTCAATAAATTTTATTTAATTAAAAGAAATATTCTCTCTTAAATAAATAAAATAACCTTATTTAATTGAAAGAGATATCTTTTAAATGAAATAAAATCTTTTTTAATTAAATGATTTTATCTTATTTAGAATAATATCTCTCTTTTAATTAAATAATGTTATCTTATTTAATTAATAGAGAATCATTCTTTTAAATAAATAAAAAATCCTCTTAAAGCTCTTTTGTGATGAAAAAGGGAAATAAAAATAAATAAAATAAAGAAAATCCCTTTTCTCTCCACACTTTCTAAAAACTGAGCTTTATTTCCTCTTTTTGGATTTATCCCACATTGCTCTTGGATTTGCATTCAATTCCTCAAATTCTCATATAAGGAACCCTCTCCTTCTCAATTAGCATCCTAGAATTTTCATGTTATTGTTATGCTGCAGGTTTGGAGAGCAATTTTGGAAGAAGCTTTTGAGCACATTTGGAGCTTGGATATTTGAGACTTCTTTCTTCTTGTCTTCTTCTCTCATGCCTCATGGCAATCCATAGTTTAGATTAATATTGCATTCACATAATAGTTTAAATTTATGTTTCCTTTCATTGTTCTAGCTTAATCCACATAGCATAATTAGCAAGAACTTGTAATACTTTCATCTCAATAGAGTAGTTTATTTCTTGCATGTCAATCATCTAGATTAGTTTCATTTACATGCAATAACTTGAAGATCAATGGAGATTAGCACTCTTGCTTCTCATCCTTGAATCTCTCGTTTCTTGGTGTACTTGCATGGGTTTAACAAGGTTAATCTGAGGGCCTCATAATACAACCCCTGCACTCCACGAATAGAGAGCTGTGAATCGATATTTGAGAACTCATTATTGAGTCTTCTTGAATGCAAGGATTCACAGAAGTGTGACCATTTTCTATCACACATTTTTGGCGCCCACCGTGGGGCAGAAAAGATCAATTTCTGGCCTCATTCTTGATTGTTTTTCAATTTTAGCATTGGTTCCAAGTCTTGTACGGTCATTTACAGCTTTGAAACCCTATAATATAATAATGGATGGATAGTGTGATGAATCTTCTTTCTCATGTTTTTTGTTTGGTTCATTTTTATAAAAAAATGAATAAATTATGATCATTTTGGTGAAAGTGGGTATTTGCAGATTTGAGATTCTCTGAATACAGTCAGATTGAAATATCTAGTACGGACAAATTATAAAGAATCAGGAACTCTAAAAATATTTTTTAGAAAGATAAATGACTTATCTTTCATTTCCTTTTGGTTTGAGTTATTTTTATTTATATTTATGAAAGTTATGGGCATTTTAGTGAAAACTGGTTTTTAACAATCTGTATTGGAGTTGCAGGTAATGATTTATTCTTAGAAAATGATTTATGAATGGGAAAAATAAATGGCTTACATATTTGGAAACTAGATTCATTAATAGTTTCTATGAAACTGGTTTGGTTTCATTTGGATTCTTTTTGAGAAAGATATGTGATTCCCTAGGCAGGGTTTGGTGTTTTAAATCTGATTTATGACAGAAAAATTGCAGTCTGAAAAGATTATTGGTTGAGGAACCAAATGGAATCATAAGACCTTGTAATTTTTGGAAATTGTAGTTCTTGATGTTGGCTAAAAACTTCATTGTTTCCAGAAATTTTAATATTGTGATTTTATGAGTCAAATAAATCAATCTTTAAAGACTGTCTTGAAGACAGCAATGTTAAATCAAACTCCTAACAATTGATTTTCATATCTAACCATCTTAGGGTTTTGTTTTTTTTCGGATGTGTGCTAAATTCTGGATTGTATATCTTTGGACCTAAGGTGAGTTGCTACAATCTCTATAACACTTGGTTTGGGATTAAAAATGAACCTCTCATGTGTTTGGCTTGAGTGTTACATGCTTTCATAGAACACATTTTCTTTTATGCTCTTAATGGAAAATAAACAAACATAGATTTGCTTTCATAGAAGTTTGTGTTTAAGTGCATGCGTGTCTTTTAAACATTAAGTAATTCTTGGTTTCAAATATCAAAATATTCTTATTGATTAGCAGTCTTAGATTACTTGTGATTGATCTAGATTGCTATTTTGGGTTATTGGACTCGCTAATCCGTCGGCCCCTCATTTCCGCCCTATGGTTGCAATCTCAGCGCCACATTAAAGGGGAGGGGTCTATAGGAAATAAGCGTTAATTGTTCCACTAGGCAACCCTTCTGTGCTTTCTGGAACTCACTTGTTTTCTAGGTTGTGGACTCGTTTGTAGCTTGTGTGAGGTGTTAAGTGTTCCACCTTGTGGACTCACCTCATCTCTGCTCTAAGCGTTAAGTGTTCCACCTTTAGTGCTTTTCAATACTTTTTGATAGAGAATTACTTACTTTTTCATTTTTAGAAGGCCTTCTTGGGGATTTCATCACCTCAAGGGACGACCTTAACTCCCGTGTTCCGGCGGAGTATAAATATCGGGAGGTGAATCCAAAGACACCTCTCTTGGGAATGAGTTAGATTTCACTCTTGGCTAAGCCTCAAAGAACTTTATACCTTTGAGAAGTGAAGGAGGAGATTTGGGTTACCGTCTCCCCCTGGCTGTGTGATTTTTGATTCTTCTCATCTACGGATTTGGGCCTCACGTACCTTGTGTATATCAAGGATGCCCTTTAGAAAAGCCATGTATATCCTTCTAGACAACTTGCTAGGATGTTGTTGTGTTTTGAGTGCCTACTAAAACATTCTCAAGAACATACACAAGTAGCATCTTTAAGGAGTAGCATACTAAGTCACTTGATTGTTCATGTGCAAGGTTGCTTTGCCCCTTGTTCATTGTTTGAAGACAATTGCTTGCTTGAACTCCTTGATTGTTGTCTTATGTGCTTGATCAATGATAAAAATCTGTTGATGTACTTGATCTTTTAAAATGAACACAAAAACTGAGTTCTTGAATTGAAGCACCAACCTTTTTATAGCTTGCTTGATTTTCTATCATGTCATTAGAGACCTATCTTTGTCCTCTAGGAATAGCATGATTTGGTTTACAAAGTCACCTTGAAAATAATTGTCAAGTTAAAAGACTATTCTTGGTGAGAGTTTATCTCTAGAATTGTTAGCCACATTCTTGGAGAATTTTAGTACTTTTTTTGTCCAAACCATTTCCATCAAATTCAATTTCAATTATATTTTGGCCTAGTCCAACCTCCTGATTCAAAAGTGCAAGGGTAGTCACCCTTTGATTTGAAGCATCTCTTTGACAGTGTTGGTAACGCCTTTTGCAATTTCTATCTTACCATCTCCCTTTGGACATTTGAGAACTTTGATTATCCTAGTTTGGTGTTGACACTTTGTGAGGCCATCTTATCACCAAGTGTCTTCAATTCTCAGTCTTCCTTGGTCAGTCTAGGTTAGATCCTAGGTGTTGTTATGTTGCTCAACATCTCAATGAATGTTAATGGTATCAATTGCTCAAGATGACTTTTCCCATGTTTTTCTTCTAAAGTCTTCTATTCACATGAGAAATTCTTCTTGTCTTCCTAATTCTTTTCCTCTTATTATCTAGTCTACTTCTTTCTATTCTTTTCCTCTATCATTCCTATGCTTGATTCATTTTCCTCTAGAACTATGAGTTTCAACTATCTTGCTGTGGAACCTCTCTTGAAAATGGATGATCTTGATCTCCTTGCTCAATTTGAAAAGAATTATTCCTCAAAAACTCTTATGGGTGAAAAATTTATGGAAAAAATAGAGGAAAAATTAACTAAATCAAGTGCCTTTGCTAGAATTATCAACATGATCCTATCACAACCTCCTTCTTCCAAAAGTCTTTCATCTTCTAAATCTTCCAAATCTTATCATGACTCTTCTAAACACTATTCACATTCTTCATCTTCCAAATCTTATCATGAATATTCTAAACATTATTCAAATTCCTCATTATCTAAGTCTTCTTCTTCCACTAGGTCTTCACCTTCCTCTTCTTCACGATCTCATTCCTCTTCTACTTCTCCCAAGAGTCTTAATTCTCTTCACGAGACATACCATGATGAGAAATATGATAGCCCTTGTGATACCTCTTCTATGAAGAGTGGCATGCCCATCTTTGATGACTATGATGACTATGATGACTATGATGATGGACAATGTAACAATACCTATGAAACCCCTATTCTTAAGAGTCCTCCTCGTCGTGTGCTTGTGCTTACTGGAAAAGGGTCATCACATTGGATAGATTGTGATGGTGATCCATATGACTCTGATTTTGAAAGAGACTTTGATGATTTCTGTGAACAATACCTAGACGATACATCTACTTCACTTGAGGAAGAGAAAGCTCAACGCGCTGATTATAAATGTAAATACTATAAGAATATATCTTCTAAGAACTCTCATGCTGAAAATAAAGATTATACTCTCAAGCAAGATCATGTTAATGCTAGACCTTTGTCTTGTGATTGTTCCATTCCATCCCCTACTTCTTCCAATATCCCTACATCTCCTAAAGTCACCAAGTCTTCCAAATCTTTCACAAATCCTTCATCCAATTCAAATTCTAATGCTTTCCATGCGGTTCCCTATAGTTATCCTCAAGGGCCACCTCTTAAAGATACTCAAGCTAACCTTCACTTGGCTGCAAATACTTCCAATAATGCTAAATCTAAAGAGCCTAAGTCTTTATGTGCTATAATGCCTACTTCAGCTAATCCTTCACCATCTCTGCCAAAGTCTTCCATACAACTCCAACCTGCTTCCTTGTCCGTAGAAGTTGTTTCATGTCAAGAGAACTCTAAAACTGATACAGAAAAGAATATAAAGAAAGATAAAGATCAAGAACCCTCCATGTCATCCACTCCTTTTCATGATGTTCTCTATGCGCGTCATGGTTCTTTTGATCCTTTACATCCTTCCTCATTTATTCCACCATGTCTTAAGTCTTCTTCGAAGCAAGATCAAGCTACTACCCACACCGTTGAGCTTATTGATAATGAAAATAACCTTACCACGCTTGCACTTTCCAAAGATGATACTTCCATTAAGGTTATTAAAAATGGTGTTGTTTCTTTCGATGTTAAGCCTATTCAAGAGACAAATTCTGCACTTGTGCTATCCAAAGATCCTTGTCAAGATCAAAGTCTTCCATCTTCTTATTCTACCATTCCATGTTCACTTCCGCTTTCTACTCTTCCTAAGTCTTCGCAAGCTTTGAATGATCCTATCAAACAAAATGCTCTTATTCAAGATGTTCAGGATCCTATTGAAAATTATAATGCTCACTCTGAAGATGTTGATATCCTTGGTTGTCATATAGATGCTGATGAACTTATTGATTATCCTTTTGCATCTTCCACTTCCGTCCTTGGACCTCTTCCACCACTACTAAGGACTTCACGTCTTCCTTCCATATTGGGTCCTTATGTCCCTTCATTTTCCCCTCCTAACTCTCCTAATTCGTCATCTATCTTGGGTCCTTATGTCCCTCCATCTCCTATCTTTCCTCAAGATCAACATAGATGCATACCTTTGAATCCTTTTCATCCATCCACCCATCTACACCAGTCATATTATCCTTCTTCTTCCACATGTCCCAAGTCTTTTGGAAGTAACTTGAATGTTCAATATAAGAAAAAGAAACAATACAAGAATCCATCAAAGAAAGAAGATCACCATGTCTCCTCTAATCGACATGGGGGCATAAAGTCAAAAGAGATATCTAAGAAGAAAACTACAAGACAAGTATGGGTTCCAAAATCCATCATTCAAGATATTCTCTCTAAGTCATCAAAAGGAAATAAAAATCCTAAGGCTATATGGATTCCAAAGTCTCTCTTGAAAGAGTCTAATGTTGAACAAAAATTAAAGTTGACATTCAAGCTTCCAAAGGCTTCCACTCCATCTTCTTCCAAAAACATTCTTTCATTCCATGCACCTAAACCGCAACCTCTGCTAAACATTCATCATATTCCTTCACGTATTCCTTCATTCAAGTTTCCTCCATCCTCTCACCACCCTCCAAGGTGTGCGTCGATGTTGATCTTGCCTTCCTTTCCATTTACTCTTTCACAATCCTCCATTCATTATTCTCTCACCTTCTATCATTTTTCCTCATTTGCATATTCCTCCTATCTTCCAACTCCACTCGCTTTACATAAAACTGTATCCTCCATTTTTCTCTTCCATCTTCTTTTCCCTATCAGCATCTTTGAGCATATAATTTTGAATCCTTGGCATATCATGGTTTATCCTTTCAAGGAGCATTATCTAAAAGCTTGCCTTCTTCCAAAAATTATAAAATTCAAAAAAAAAAGAAAAAAGAGAAAAAATTGAAAAAATTGAAAATGTGCCTTGGTGAAAACTTTGAAACAGGCGCCTTGGTAGCAAAAGTAAAGAGAAATAAATTCATCCTATGGTGAAAACCACTCCCTTGTGGCACCTTGGATAAGTACCATGATGAAAACCTGGCAATCAGGCATCATGCGTAGTTCTTCTACATATTTCATCCATTCCGTCTTCTCTCTTTGATCTTGACAAGGTTGACCTATACACGAACAGTTGGCTATCTTGTGAGCTATCTTACGATGATCTTATTTTTCCTCCATTCATTCTAGCCTTTCACTATCATTTTCCCCTTTGGTCTTGATCTAATAAAAAGAGAGTAAAAGACGATGCTATGAAGCCTCTTGACATGTCTACTCCTTTGGACTGCATATGTTCCTTCTTTCGCATGATGCCTTTCTGACTTATCCTATGCTGGCCTTTCATTGCTTGTCCAAATGTGCTTTCATGACAATTTTTCCCTAGCTTGGGTACTCTTGAGGAGTTTTTTTTCTTTGAGGATTTCTTCCCTTCATCCTCCTTCATTCTTTTGTCTCCATCTCTTCCACCAACTTGCTAATCCCTTTTTTCCTCCACCTTGCTAGACATTGGGACTACACAATGCGATCTTGCTTGGGAGTGTGATGCCCGTTCTGTTTGGGGGCATCCTTTGTATATAATTATTGATCCTGAAAAATTCCAAAAAATTGATATATTTTCTAAAAAATACCAAAAAAATTCATATATGATGCTGAAAAAATTCTAAAAATCAGAAAATGTCTTGAAAAAATTATCATCTTAGTGAAAACCTAGCAATAAGCGCTTTGATGTATCTCAAAAAAATTATATATTCCAAAAATACCAAAAAAATAAAAAATTTAAAAAATTCAAAAAAAATAGAAAAAGTGCCTTGGTGAAAACTTGAAAATAGGCACCTTGGTAGAAAAAATACAAAAAAATTATAAACAGTCTTAAAAAAAAAATAAAAAATAAAAAATTCTTCCAAGTGGTGAAAACCTGGAAACGGGCACTACTTGAGGCCTTCGCACCCCTACTTCTTAACATGCGTCCTTGACACTTAGCCTTTCTTTGCCATGCCTTGTCCTTGTCACCTTGGTTTGGAATTGGTCTTTGTCTTTATCTAGGGGGCATCAGTGTGTTAGCTTTGGTCTCTTGGATATGCTTGTCTTTAGGACACCTCGCAAATGGTGTTTTTCAACACCAACCCAATTGTGTTTCTCAACACAACCCCCGACATCGAGTGTTTTTTCAACACTTATCAGTTTGGTCTTATCCAGTTTGGTCATGTGATCTTACCAGCTAGCAAGCATTCGATCCTTATCCTCGGAACTCAGTATCAGTTTACACACTTAAATTTTTAAATGCAACACTTAATGCTTGAGATATGTCATGAAATTTTCTTTGGGTGCTGACTGTTATTGATTTTCATTGAGTGCCTTTGTCTAATAAGTCTCTCCATGATGCATAGCTAGAGGACTTGGGGCATGGGGCACATTTTTTTTATTTGCTTTCTACTTGTAGGTGTGTTCTTGACTATCTTGAGTGTCTCTTGTTGTCTCCTTGACACACTTTGGAGATTTAAGACATCATCCTTGACTGTTTTTGCACAACCGTTCTCATGGTCATCCCGACATTTATGCCTTCATGCGAGCATGGTTTTGCTACATTAAATTGGGTAAGCTAACATTGCAGTCATCTTGACCTTTATGTCTTTGATGCTCATGTTAGAATCTTTCCACATTCCTGATATAAATCACATTCATATCTTCATAGTTGCGTTTGTGACTAGTGTTGATTGTGTGATCGTCCGATGTCCAGTAATAATGGCCCTATGATGAAAATAAGTTCTTTTACATTCTCTAATGAATGATGAACACAACCAAACCTATGTTACCCTATTGCAAGTACACCTTTGCATTTTCATATAGCTTGCATTATTTAGGCTTCATGTTAAATTTGCAATTTTAGGCTGCATTATGAGTTTGAGAGGGTTTCCTTCATCTTTCTTGTGGACTTTCAGTCAACTATGATCACATTCTTCATTTCCTTATCTTCTTTCGTGATCTCAATCGAAATTCCCAATCTTAAACAGTTGATTGATTTTGATGCATCCTCTTTCTCAAGGCAATTTCTCTTTCTTTTCTCCATTTCTTTCCATTTCTTTCCATTTCTTCCAAACTTCTATCTTCCATTCACCTTCACCCCACTTCTTGTCTTCTAATTCAACCTACGGGCATAATTTTCTTGCTGATCTACCTTGGTTCTATGATTCTTATATTTTTCATTTTACATCAAGAACCTTATCTTTAGTTCGATTTGATCCAATTTATCAATTTACTGTTTCTCCTCTATCTCATTTCGATTTTGATCACGAGGGGGCAATACCTACCAAACTTCAATGCTTGATTCAGCTTTATCAAATTTATCGATTGCTTCTCTTGGGGCAACCTTGCTTGAGATTCTTATCTCTTATTTGAGACTTGACAATTACCTATTCACAGGTGTTGGCCTTGTCTTTTTCAATCTGTTTATCTATGTCCTGATGTGTTCCCATCCGTCGAACACACATATGGGTTGTTTTGTGATCCCAAATCGATCTCACACTTCAATTCCATTCTTTGACTGCATGTGATCCCGAGTCGACCTCACATTAGTCAAAGAGGGGCAAATGTATGCACCCTAAAATGGTCGCCTAGACTTTGGGCCCCATTTATTCAATTTGTCAAATATCAATTTTCTGAATCAATGTTTTGCAATATTCAAATCAATTTCCTTGATCAAATCATAACTATTTCAATCATTTCAATAATCTCCTAAGGTTTAATCATGTCATCAATAATTTTATTTAATTAAAAGAAATAAATCCCTTTTAAATAAATAAAATAATGTTATTTAATTGAAATTAATATTCCTTAAATGAAATGATGTTATTTAATTAAAATCCATTTTTAATTAAATGATTTTATCTTATTTAATTAATATTCATCTTTAAATTATATAATCTTATTTTATTTTATTAAAAGAGATATTATTCTTTTTAAATAAATAAAATATCTTCTCAAAAGATCTTTTGTGATGGAAAAGGAAATAAATCAAATAAAAATAAAACAAAAATCCTTTTCTTGATTCTTTCAATAAATTTTATTTAATTAAAAGAAATATTCTCTCTTAAATAAATAAAATAACCTTATTTAATTGAAAGAGATATCTTTTAAATGAAATAAAATCTTTTTTAATTAAATGATTTTATCTTATTTAGAATAATATCTCTCTTTTAATTAAATAATGTTATCTTATTTAATTAATAGAGAATCATTCTTTTAAATAAATAAAAAATCCTCTTAAAGCTCTTTTGTGATGAAAAAGGGAAATAAAAATAAATAAAATAAAGAAAATCCCTTTTCTCTCCACACTTTCTAAAAACTGAGCTTTATTTCCTCTTTTTGGATTTATCCCACATTGCTCTTGGATTTGCATTCAATTCCTCAAATTCTCATATAAGGAGCCCTCTCCTTCTCAATTAGCATCCTAGAATTTTCATGTTATTGTTATGCTGCACGTTTGGAGAGCAATTTTGGAAGAAGCTTTTGAGCACATTTGGAGCTTGGATATTTGAGACTTCTTTCTTCTTGTCTTCTTCTCTCATGCCTCATGGCAATCCATAGTTTAGATTAATATTGCATTCACATAATAGTTTAAATTTATGTTTCCTTTCATTGTTCTAGCTTAATCCACATAGCATAATTAGCAAGAACTTGTAATACTTTCATCTCAATAGAGTAGTTTATTTCTTGCATGTCAATCATCTAGATTAGTTTCATTTACATGCAATAACTTGAAGATCAATGGAGATTAGCACTCTTGCTTCTCATCCTTGAATCTCTCATTTCTTGGTGTACTTGCATGGGTTTAACAAGGTTAATCTGAGGGCCTCATAATACAACCCCTGCACTCCACGAATAGAGAGCTGTGAATCGATATTTGAGAACTCATTATTGAGTCTTCTTGAATGCAAGGATTCACAGAAGTGTGACCATTTTCTATCACACAATAGTCTCATAAATGAAAATAGTGTTTTATAGTCCTTCGATACTCAATGGCAAGGCTTGTTTTACTTTAAATATATCCAACACAAGATCATGTTTAATTAAAACTTAGGTTTAAGAAAGGATGTCCAAATCTATTATTTTTTAAATAATGTTAGAGTCTCCCAATAACTCAAGCCTTTAGCATCACCTAAAAAATTAAATGATGTCATTTACAAAGTTTAGTAAGAGAAAAGTTATTCTTGATTATGTGCATGATATATTGAACAAAAATATACATATGAGGCCTTTTTATATGGGAGAAAGTTGTTATGTGCAATTAGACAAGGTTTCCAGACAACAAGTGTATTAATCCTACAAAATGAGTCATCTTAATATAAGGTAAGATAATATTATATGACAACTAATATGTTATAGAATGATTCCTAGATTCCTAAGTAACCTTAAAGTCTTTGTCGATACTAGCCACAATCTTGTCCATGACCTGGTAGGGATTTTGTAGTTTATCCTTGTCCTTTTGCATAGCAATTTGGCCTTCACCTAGATTCCCAATGTCAACCTCCAACATACCCTCTTCATCAATCTCCTCCCCAATATTTTCCCCAAAACTCTTCTCCTGCTCTTGAATCTCTTCATCCTCCAAGGAAAGAATGATTCTCCTCTTTATCGCCCTTTTTTTCTTTTTCTTTTTTTGTTCTTTCCTCAGAGGATGAAGAGATTTAGAAGCAGGAGAAGAATTTTGGGGAAAATATTGGGGAGGAGATTGATGAAGCGGGAGGGTTGGAGGTTGACATTGGGAATCTAGGTGAATGCCAAATTCCTATGGAAAAGGAGAAGGATAAACTACAAAATTCCTACCAAGTCACGGATGAGATTGTGGATAGTATCAATAAAGACTTTATAGGAACGAAGGCGACTGAGAACATTGCTAATGAGAATACTAAAAAATAAAATAGTGGGAAAATAAATTTACCTAAAGACAAGAGTTTCTTGGTGGATTTTACCTGCACTCTTGGTAAAATTATGGATGATATAGTAAATATTAAAAAGGATTTACGGGTGATGGGCTGCGAGGTGAAAATCATTAAAAAGACCAGTTTAGGGGACAAACCAGTTGTTGTGTGCCTTGATGAAATGAAAGAGGTGGTGGAAAGAGTAGAGGCTTTTACTGTTATGGTTGATAAGGTATGTGAGATGGAAAAAATAATCAAAGAGGAGGATAGAGCTATGGATGGGAACTTTAAGGGCAGGCTCCATATGTTGAATAACAAAGTGGAAAAATTAGAAGATTTTGTGACAAAAATTGGTGATAAATGCCTTGTTAGTCTCAGATCCTACACTAAACACACCAATATATTGGTTGACAAGATTGTTCAAGAGAAGGGAGATAAAAAGGTTAAGGAGTTGAAAGATATTATGGGGTTGAGAAAGCGTACATGGGCTAGGACAATAAAATATGACACCAAATATGACAAAGAGGGAAAGGACTTGGAGGACCTTAAGAAATCGACTGGGAAGATGCAACTTATGATGATCCAGGTTGAAGACCTTATGAAGTGCATTTAGCTATCTTTTTTGCAATTGTCCTATCTTTTGGATGTCCCTGTATGAGCTTTTTTGTTTCTTGCCTATTTTTTTAGATGTTTACTCCTATGTTTTGGCTTTTTTTCTTGCGTTCTACGGAACAGTTACTATAAAACCTTATCGCTATACTTTTTACTCTCTATTATATAGGTTTTGGGTCCTTGTAAAACTTGTTTTTACTTAATTAGAACCTTAACATATGAACATCTATGAGAATGGAATAACTCATGTCTAGTTAGATAATATAACTTCTTAACACTATACAAGAATTATTTATATAATAATTT
>BSBK01004381.1:65000-297500 GCA_027943335.1 Chamaecyparis obtusa | reverse complement strand
AGGGCCTACTCCTATGACTATGAATGATACCAATTCTAGATTGAAGAAAGTATTTATCATGGGTGGTCCATTAAATAAGCTTGAACCAAGGGATTGTAATGAGTTGATCCAAAATGGTGAACTCTAGGAGGAAATTAAATGGGTTGGACTTATTATTTATATTCAAGCAACAAAAGGGTTTAACAGTACCCTGTCTATGAAGTTTTTCACTTCTTGGCATCAAGGAAATGTGGCTATAGGGAGTGTTGAATTTTGTGTGATGCCAAAGCTTGTTTATGAGGCTACTTGTATGGATTGTGATGGTGAAAAGGTTGAAAGGAAGAGAAATATATATTATTAAAAAAATTAAAGAATTTTTTTAAAATGGTGAAAAATTGGTGGTCAAGCTGACTAGAAATGTGTATGAGAATTCCTCCCTTTCTATTACTTATTCTCTAGGTTTCCTATACATGATGAAATAATTTACTATTGAGGTTAGGTTTGCCACTTCTCATGGCTATCATTTCCCCATTTTGAATCACATTAGGCATGATGACAAAATAAATGTCCCCTACTTTTTGTTTTCATCTCTGAGCAATAGCATAAATAAAGGTGAATCTCCTCCTATGCACCAAGCTCTAATTTATATTCTTTATCAATTTTTATTTAGAAAATTCCCTATTAGTAGTAGGTCTCTTACATATCCGTAGAAGGAAGAGCATCAAACTGTTAAAACTCCTAAAAGTTCAATCAAAATTGAGTTGGTTAGTAGTGGACCACTCCCTAGGAGCTTGAATCCTAAACCTAAGAACAAGAAAACTAGCAAAATTTTGATGCCTTCTACTAAGAATAAGCCCTCCCCTAGTGTGTCATTTTAAGAAACCCTCCTTGATACCACTCTTGTTAAAATAAAATTGCTTTCTAAGAAGCCCATCCCTTCCAAGATAAGAAAGACCAAGCCTGGAGATAAAAGTAATTATATTGATATGGAAAAAAAAAGAAATAGAAGAAGGGATTGATTCTCAAGAAGGTTGAAGTTGGAAAGCTCAGGATAAAAAAGATATGATACTAGCTCTTGGGAGAGTACATCTACTAGGTTGAGGGTCAAGAAGGATATTAAGAAGAAAAAAGATGGAAGAGGAGGTGGTTCCTAAAATTTATGAGCAATGTGAACATCAGGGGAGTGAAGATATAGATAGCTCAGATGATAAAGACTATGAAAGGGAAAATGAGGAGCTGGATGATACTGAGGAAGATAAATCCTCAAAGATTACTATCAATTTTGAGGATGTTGAAGAGATGGTGAAATTGGTCTATACCTACCTATTTTTCAAGAGGAATAATGTATGAAAAACAAGTCCTCAACCCACCACCTAGAGTCTAAAAAGGACAATACTATGATGAATCAGTTTAAGGAGCTCTAGAATGTTGGGACTATGGAACGGTGAGTTAATGAGAGGGGAGGGGTGAATCAATAACCCTAAAATTTTTTCAACTAAATCCTTGTACAAATTTACTTCATTAATCAACTGTAGCATTTAAATTAATCATACATTCAATAACATAACTAAATTGTAACTACTTGTAAACTAATCAAATATACATACATGAAACTTCATACATATAACACTTGTATTTTGGTATTTTAGAAACCCTTGTTAGAAGGTAAAAAATGCAATGGGGATGGAAACCAAAAATCTTCACTGTTAGGAATAGTCCCAAGAGATCACTAAGAGGGGGTTGGGGGGGCTGAACCAGTTATCTAATAGTTTCAATTATTTATCCAATTCAGTATAGAATAACAATAAGCTCATATACAGTGAAATGAAACTTAACACAATACAACAATTTTGGTTACAGGAAAACCAAAATAGGTAAAAACCCCAGTGGGAATTAGCACCCACTATAAACTGCATGTATAATGATCCATGTTAGAAGATCTTACAACCCTGTTAGGAGTTGATATTTACAATAAATGAAGTATAGTGACTTGGTCAAAGGTCAGACCCTGTTATGGGTGACGACTCACTATCCAAGAGCTCACTGCTCAAGTGGTGAAGGATGCAACCTTTTGCATAATAGATACACACTATATCTAGATCTTGGTGAACTGCGAGTAATAGATTTTTTGTCTTGATTAGTTCCAATGAATAGTATGCATTCTCTTCTTTTTCACATAGACCTTCTATTGATGGCTCAATACTTCGCACCTTCCACTCTGATTTATTCTTTCAACTCTCTGTCATGCCATACTTAGCGATCACAACTAACAGGCTATAAGTATCTTTCTCCAAATGATATAATCAAGTTACCCTATTAGAAATTCCTTGAAATCATAATAGAGAAACAATACAACTCTTCAATAACATCTTCAATGGCTAAACCAAGCACGCAAGACAAATAGGACCATACAACTCAATATGAGTACACGCGTCACTTCACACAGTCAGCTCCACCAAATTAATTGAAACTTTCTTCTCATGTTGAAATACATTATGTGATCTTAACCAAACATTCTTAACTCATCACAAAACACACATATCAAAATGATAGGCACAACTACTACAACAATATAAACCTTGTCGGCTCCGTCAGATAAACTCAGGAAACTGTAACTGGCAACTAGAAACATCATAACTCAGCTTCAACTACACAAATGACTTTGCGTCCATGAACATAGCATCATATACATGTCTACAACATAAATATAAATGTACAAGGCTCTATCATAACCATACTGAAAATCACATACAAAACTCTGCCTATAACATTGTTAGGAACACTACTGATACAAATGACTGGACAAATGTATGTACTCAAAATCAACCTCGGCATCTATGATATCATTTTGATAGAATATCAAGGAAACATATGCTTAAGGCTCTCTTCATAAGACTTCAATTCACGCTTCTTACCATATGTTTTCATCAATGACAAACATACAATCAATACTAGCTTGTTGGAAAATCTCCAACAATCTCCCCCTTTGGCATTGATGGCAACATATGGAATGACAAACACCACCAATCCAAATGTACCATTATTTTATAACATTCTCCATTTCCTCAACAAGACTCCCCCAAGGATGAATCCTCAATCTACTACTGAATGCTCTGAATACCCCTCTTTACTATTTTGTTCCTTCTTACTAAAAACTCCACCTAACTATTTGTTTTTCATGACTATATACTCACTCCCACTTTGACATCAATGGAAAAGGGTGCCAAAACAAATAAGCACAGGTAATACTCCTGAAGTAGAGTAGTCAACCATTCATTAGTCACTGAGGACTGATGCACTACTACAAACTCTAATCAGATCCAGGGAAGGGAATTACTCCCAACATCTCCCTGAGATACTCAAATGTATCCTTTGGTAAAGGCTTTGTGAATATGTCTGCTAGCTATTATTTTGTGCTCACATAATCCACTTTTACTTCTTTCTCAGCAACTTTCTCTCTTATGAAGTGATATTTTATCTTGAAGTGTTTTTTCTTTGCATGCATCACCAGGTTCTTTGACATATTGATAGTGCTAGTGTTGTCACAATGAATAGCAATAGGGTAATCAATCTGAATTCCAAAATCCTTTATCATTTTCTTGATCCACATAATTGTAGAAAAATTTAATGCTGCTGCTACATACTTTGCTTCTGTTGTGGACTGAGAAATAAAATTTTTCTTCTTTCTTGTCCAAGTAACAAGTCTATCTCTAAGAAATACTACTCCTCCTGAGGTACTCTTTCTATCATCCATGCAACCTGCCCAATCTACATCTGTATACACATGAAGCTCTACATTTTCTAAATTAGGATACCATAAACCATAGTCTATAGTTCCTTTCAAATATCTGAATATCCTCTTTAGTGCCATAAGATGACTTTGTTTAGGTTCTACTGCAAATCTTCCAACAATACCAACTGCATTAGAAATATCTAGTCTAGATTGAGTAAGATATATGAGTTTACCAATCATAGACTTATATAGGGTCTTGTCTACTATTGTAGAATCTTCTTTTGAAATCTTTCTTCCTGTTATCATAGGGGTACTTACTAGCTTGTAATAATCCATCTTGAACTTCTTCAATATTTATTTCACATACTTAGACTAATTAATGAAAACACCTTTTTCTATCTTCTGCACATTCAGTCCCAAAAAGTACTTGATAGGCCCAATCATGCTCATTTAAAATTCTCTATGCATCTCTTTGGAAAATTCTACACTAATCTTGTCATTACCTCCAAAAATAATGTCATCAACAAAAATAGAAACTAACAATAATCCTTCAGGTTTCTCTCTTATGAATAAGCTACAGTCTGATGCTCCTTTCTTGAATCCAATCTTAGTCAAGTAACCATCTAGTCTTTCATACCATGCTCTAGGCACTTACTTAAGTCCATAGAGACTTTCTTCAGTCTGCATACCATATCAAGTTTTTCTGATAAAGTAAATCCTTCATTCTTCTCTATGTAGACTTCTTCCTTCAACTCTCCATTTAGGAATGTTGTCTTGACATCCATCTGATATACTCTAAAATCTTTAAATGTTGCATAGGCTAGAAATAACTTTATGGCTTCCAATCTTCTTACAGGGGAAAATGTATCAGAATAATCAATTCCTTCTCTGTGTGCATATCCTTTACATACTATTATTTATTTGTTTCTTACTATTGTACCATCTTCATTCATCTAGTTTCTGAATATCCACTTGGTTTTAATAAAATTCTTGTCACTAGGTCTAGGGAGAAATTCCCATGTATCATTCTTAATTATCTGATCTAGCTCTTCTTTCATAGCTTCATGCCAATATGTATCATTACATGGATCTTCAACACTTAGAGGTTCAATTTGTGAAAGTAAACATACCTCTTCATCAACAGTTGAACATTTTTCCTTTGATCTTGTCGTGACTTTGTTATTCTGATCTCCAATGATGTCTTCTTTCAAATGGTATCTAGATGTGAATTTTGTAACATTAGGTGTGACTCTCTCATCTATCTTCTATGATTCTTCTTCACTTGTTTCAAGGTCATTGAATAAACATCAATGATGTCAAACATTTCTTCAACAATTGTTTCTCTACTGATAGGACTAGGTTCTTCTTCAATCATAGGTACATAATCATGATATCTCTCTTGAATCATAAACTTTTTGTCAATCTTTACATGAGAAATTTCAATGATCTTCTTCAATCTTAAGTTAAAACATCTATAAGCTTTTTTTTAGTAGAGTAACCAAGATAAATACCTTCATCACTTCTTGCATCAAACTTTCCAATAGCTTCATCTCTCTTGATGTAGCACTTGCTTCCAAGGATTCTAAAGTATTTTATAGTAGGGACATTACCAAACCACATCTCATAAGGTGTCTTGTTTTCACTTGGCCTTAATTGAATTCTATTGATAGTATAGACTACATTATTGACCACATCTCTCCAATAGGTGTGTGCAACTTTTCCTTCAATCATGATAGTGCACGCTGTTTCAAGTATGATCATATTTCTCCTTTCTACAATTTCATTCTACTGAGGGGTTCTAGGTGCACTTAGTTGTCTCTTTATCCCATGTTCTTCATAGTACTCATAAAATCTACTAGAGGTGAATTCTCCTCCTCTATCTGATCTTAGAAATTTTATCTTTAATCAAGACTCATTTTCAAGTTTAGCTTTGAATATCTTGAACTTTTAAAATGCTTTAGATTTAACTTTTAAGAACGCAACCCACATCATTCTAGAATAATGATCAACAAACAAAATAAAGTACCTTTCACCATAGTATGATCTTGTTTGAGTTAGTACACATAAGTCTATATGCACTAGATCCAATTTGTTTTCTGCCAAATTCTACTTGCTTGTGAATGAATTCCTCACATTTTTTCCCATCACACATTCCCTGTATATTGTATCAACTAGTTTTTCAATACTAGGGAGGTCTCTTACTTCATTTACATTGCTTATATTTACTATATTATCAAAATTGATGTGACATATTCTTTTGTACCATAACCAACTGTAATATACTTTAGAAACAAAATAACTTGCTTATGAATTGAGCTGAAAAATATTACCTTTTGTCTTTGATTTTGATGCAATCATTACTCCTTTTTTATTAATGATGCACTTATTGTCTTTGAATTCCAATTGATATCCTTTGTCAAGAAACTTTCCAACACTTAGTAAGTTATGCTGCAAACCATCAACATATGAAACATCATCAGTATTATTCTTTCCATCCAAGGTGATAGCTCCTCTACCAATGATAGTTTTAGGAGTGTTGTCTCCAAATCTAACCATGCCACCTTTGTACTTATCTAGATGTACAAATATGTCTTTGTCTCCTATCATGTGATGTGAACAACCACTGTCAATGATCGAGTCTGTTCTGATGTCTGTTAGGAATAGTCCCAAGAGATAACTGAGAGGGGGGGGTGAATTAGTTATCTACAAGTTTCAATTATTTATCAAATTAAGTATACTTAAACATAAAGCATAAACACAATGAAAGAAAACTTGAACACAACACCAATATTTTGGTTATGGGGAAACCCAAATAGGTAAAAACCCCGGTGGGACTTGATACCCACTAATATTCTATACTAGTGTATAATGATCCTTGCTAGAAGATCCTTTACCCTGTTAGGAGTAGCTTTACAATATATTAAGTATAGTAGCCCTGGTTAAGGTTTGGACCCTATTAGGAGTCTTTTAAAATTGTCCTTGTTAGGGGAGAGGATGCACTGTTCGAGAGCTCACTACTCAAATGGGCAAATGCTACAACCTTCTGAATAACAGATACAAACTATATCTGGATCTTGGTGAACTACACTTTGACCTATTGTCTGGATCAGTTCCAATGAATAGAACACATACTCTACTTGGTCACATAGACCTTCTTCTGATGGTTCAACACTTCTCACACTCTGCTCTTCTCTGCTTAATCAACCATGAACCACACTCAAGCAATCACAAATGACTACCTATAAATATCTTTCCTCCAAATGATATAATCAAGTTAGCCTATTAGAACCATGTTGAAATCATATTAGAGAAACCATAATAAACTCCAAAAAACATTCTGCCAGCTATATTATGCACGTAACTCATTATGGGACCTATCTAATAAAATAATTGTAGACGCACGCCACACACTGTCGGCTCTACCAAAACAACTGGAACTTTCTCTGTAAGATAAATTAACTTATGTTCTCTTAACCAAACATCAGTAACACTTCTCCAAGCTTAATCCAAAGGGTTCATATCCTCAAGATAGGTGCAACTCAAGACACAATAAAATCTCTGTCGGCTCTTCTAAACAAACATAGGAAACTGCTACTGGTGAATAGCAACTACATAACTTCACTTGCGTTCATTATTAGACTATGTGTTCATAACTAAAACATCACTAACATGTCTTCAACATATATCCTAGAGCGCATGCCCATAAAACAACTATATAGACAACCATACATAGAACACTGCCTATAACTCTGTTAGGAACACTGCTGACACAAGCTGCTATATAACTATCTATACTTACAGTTAACCTTTGTGCCCTTGATATCATACTAATATCATGTCCATGCAGCATATACTAAAGGATTACTACATAAGACTTCCAAACATGCTAATTTCAATATGTTTTCATCAATGAAAAACATACAGTCAGTACTGGCCTACTGGAAAATCTCCAACAATCTCCCCCTTTGGCATTGATGGCAACATGTGGAATGAAAAACCAGCATTAACCCAAATGAACATTTCTTTTATAACATTCTCCATTTCCTCATCTATACTATTGCCATAACTAAATGTTGCTCCCCCTTAGTATATTACTCCTCTTTTTACTTTTGTTTTTCATGACTCTATATATATACTCCCCCTTTTATATCAATGGCAAAGGGTGCCACTCATTTTAAGCACTGGTACTACTCCTGAGGTAGAGTAGTCAACATTCCATCAGTCCCTGAGGATTGATGCCATTCCTGCTTCCTTCTAAGTAGAATAAGGGAAGGGAATTACTCCCAAATTCCCCCTGAGATACTCAAAAGTATCCTTAGGCAAGGGCTTTGTGAATATATCTGCCAACTATTCTTTAGTACTCACATAGTCCAACTTGACTTCTTTCTCTGCCACTTTCTCTCTTAGGAAGTGATACTTGATCTCAATGTGTTTTGTCTTTGCATGCATCACAGAGTTATTTGACATATTGATAGTGCTAGTGTTATCACAATGAATAACAATAGGATAATCAATCTGAATTCTAAAATCTTTTATCATCTACTTGATCCAAACAATTGTAGAATAATTCAAGGTTGTTGCAACATACTCCACTTCTATTGTTGACTAAGAAATATAGTTTTTTTTCTTTCTTGTCCAAGTGACAAGTCTAACACCAAGAAAAATTGCTCCACCTGAAGTACTTTTTCTGTCATCAATACATCCTGCCCAATCTGCATCTGTGTACACATGAAGCTCAACATTTTCTAAATTAGGATACCATAGACCATAATCTATAGTGCCCTGCAAGTATCTAAATATTCTCTTTACTACCATGAGGTTACTTTATTTACGCTCTACTGCAAATCTTCTAACTATACCAACTACATTGGAAATGTCAGGTCTAGTCTGAGTAAGATAAATGAGTTTATGAATCATAGACTTATACAATGTTATATCAACTACTGGTGAGTCATCTTCCTTTGTAAGCTTGCATCCAGTAATCATAGGGGTTCCTACTGGCTTGCAATCATCCATCTTGAATTTATTCAGTATCTCTTTCACATACTTTGATTGATTAATGAAAATCCCTTTTTCTGTCTGCTAGACATTTAATCCCAAAAAGTACTTGATAGGACCAATCATACTCATCTCAAACTCATTCTACATTTCTTTGGAAAATTCAGCATTGAGTTTGTCATTACCTCCAAAGATAATGTCATAAAAAAATATAGCTACAAGTAATAAACCTTCAGATGTCTCTCTAATGAATAGATTACAATCTGCTGCTCCTTTCTTGAATCCAATCTTTGTTAAGTATCCATCTAGTCTCTCATGCCATGCTCTAGGGGCTTGCTTAAGTCCATAGAGGGCCTTCTTCAATCTGCATACCATATCAGGTCTTTATGATAAGGTGAATCCTCCAGGGTGCTCAATGTATACTTCTTTTAAGTCTCCATTCAAGAATGCTGATTTGACATCCATCCGATAAACTTTGAAGTTTTTAACTGTAGCATAAGCTAAAAAAAACTTAATAGATTCTAATCTACTCACAGGTGCAAATGTGTCTGAATAATCAATCCCTTCTCTTTGCACATATCCCTTACATACTAATCTTGCTTTATTTCTTACTACTATACCATCTTCATTCATCTTGTTTCTAAATATCTACTTTGTTCCAATCACATTCTTATCACTAGGTCTTGGGACCAGTTCCCAAGTGTCATTCTTAATGATCTGATCAAGTTCTTCTTTCATAGCATCATGCCAATCTGAGTCCTTACAAGCATCTTCAACACTTAAAGGTTCAATCTAAGATAGTAAACATACCGTATCATTGCTAGCTAAGTTCTTTGCTTGTGATCTTGTTAAGACTTTGCCACTTTGATCTCCAATGATGTCTTTCTATGAATGATTTCTTGATGTAAACTTTGGAACTTTAGGTGATGCTGACTCATCAGCCTTAGGAGTACCTTCTTCACTTGTCTTAGGGTCATTGAACAACACATCAATGCTGTCAAACATTTCCTCAATAACTATCTCACTAGTGGAGGGTCAAGGTTCTTCTTCAATCATGGGTGAGTAATCATGATATCTTTCTTGAATCATAAAATTTTCATCAATCTTTACATGAGCACTTTCAATGATCTTTTTCAATCTTAAATTGAAACATCTATAAGCTTTACTTTTAGTAGAGTAAACAAGAAAAATACCTTCATCACTTCTTACATCAAACTTGCCTACTACTTCATCCCTCTTGATGTAGCACATGCTTCCAAAGATTTTGAAGTATTTTACAGTGGGAACATTATCAAACCATAGCTCATAAGGTGTTTTGTCAGTGCCAGGCCTTAACTAAATTCTATTGATTGTATAGACTATTGTATTGATTGCATCTCTCCAATAGGTGTGTGAAACTTTTCCTTCTATCATAATGGTGCACGCTATATCAAGAATGATCCTATTACTTCTCTCTACAATTCCATTCTCCTGAGGTGTTCTAGGTGCACTTAACTATCTTTTTATGCCATGTTCTTCATAGTACTCATAGAATTTGTCAGAGGTGAATTCTCCTCCTCTATCTGATCTCAAACATTTTATCTTTAATCTAGATTCATTCTCAACCTTAGCTTTGAATATTTTGAACTTCTCAAAAGCTTCTGACTTATCTTTTAAGAATGCAACCCACATCATCCTAGTATAATCATCAACAAAAAAAATAAAATACCTTTCACCATAGTATGATCTTGTTTGAGTTGGTCCACATAGGTCTGTATGAATCATATCCAACTTGCTCTCTGTTGAATTCTACTTGCTCCTGAATGAATTTCTCACATGCTTCCCCATAACACAGTCCCTACATATAGTATCAACTAGCTTTTCTATGCTAGGTAGATCTCTTACTACTTTAACATTGCTTATCTTTACTATGTTATCAAAATTGATATGACATAGTCTTTTATGCCACAACCAACTATCATCAACTTTAGCAAAAAAACACATTGCTTCTGAATTGAGTTGAAAAAAATTACCTCTTGTCTTTGTGCCTGATGCAATCATAACACCATCTTTGTTGTTAATGATGCATTTGTCATCTTTGAACTCCAACTGATAGCCTTTACTAAGTAACTGTCCAACACTGAGAAGGTTATGTTTCAAACCATCAACATAAAGAACATCATCAGTACCGTTCTTTCCATCCAAAGTGATGGCTCCTCTACCAACTATAGGTTTAGGAGTTTTGTCTCCAGATATCACCATACCTCCATTTTATTTGTCCAAATGAACAAACTTGCCTTTATCACCTATCATGTGATGTGAACAACCACTGTCTACAATCTAGTGTGTTCTTATATCTGCTTAGGAAATCAATGCTAGCTCTTGATTCACTTTCTCATTTTTAGGAACTGACTTAATATTTGTTTTGTCTACAATAGAAATGAATCCAATTTCATCTTCACCTGATTCTTCATCTGAGACTCCATCTCCAGCATAGTAGCATTCCTTAGAATACTTAGGCTTATAATCCTTTTTGAACTTTCTAGCTCTAGTGGGACACTTAGATGCAAAGTCACCAATCTTATTACATGAAAAGCACTTAAATGGTAATTGACCTTCATATTTTCCTTTTCCTTTTTTTTCTCTTTTGGAAATCATAGCAATAAAATCATCTAGTTTTTTATCTTCATCATCATCATCAAAATTACCAGAAGTGTTTGCAGATTTCTTACCATGAACTGTTGCTTTGAAAGCTGTCTCACTCTTTGGTTCTGTCTTCAATCTTGAAATCTCAAAAGTTGAGATTTTGCTGATCAAGGTCTCTCTCTTGAAATTTGATGTAAGTTGCATGGTCTCATCAAGGATGTTGATCTTGGTCTCATATTCTGGAGTAAGAGTAGTCATCAACTTGTCCATAATGTCTTCCTCAGAAATCTCTCCACCATTGTTCCTGATTCTAGCAACTACTTCATTAATCCTCTGATTGTAAGCTCTAATATTTTCTTCAGGTAGCATCTCTAATGCATTGTATCTTTTCTTCCATGTCTTTCTGTGTGCATCCTTTTCTTGTTTGTCTCCTTCAAAAATGTCTTCAAGGTGCTTCCAAATTTTATGGGTTGTATCTATCTTTTTTACTTCTAAAAATTTACCATTAGATAGGGTGCTGATAAGGGCTTCTTTAGCAATAGCATTCTGATGAAACAATTCCTTTTGAGCATTAGTAGCATCATCATTTGCAAGGTCTTCTAATGTAGGAATCTTGGTTTCTTGGATGGTTACATTAAAAACTTCAAAAGCAATGCACTACAAATGGGTCACCATCTTGTTCTTCCAATCAAGATAATTCTCTCCATCAAACTTAGGACTTTCTTTCTTGAAGTATGCCATCTAATCAACCTCAAGCTATTAAAATTTCTCTCCGGGGTGTAACGCCCTGCCAGGGAACCTAGGAGAGATTAACCTATAACTTGCTACTAAGTTTGGTGAACATTTTTTTTAAAGTTAACATACAAGATAATACAATAGTGTCGAAGCAATTACCATTAACTCACATTAAACCAACATTCAAAATAGATTACAAAACTCAAGGGTCCCATGACATATAATTACTTAAGAACAAAATACAACTAAAGAAAGATAACAAAAGATTACATATCATAAATGATATAATAAAAACTTACATCAATTAACACAATCCTCATGGACATCCATGATAACTAATAAACTGACATCCACTGCACATGTTGCAGGGTATGTAATAATAAATCTAACATAAAAGTAAAATGTCCTTATTAGGTATCACATGTGATACACTAATATAGGACTACATAAATGAAGGTATGATAAGAAACCAATAAAGAAGAATCAATGAAGAACCATAAAAGCATCCAACTACAGAAGTATCATTAGCACCAACACCAGGATGTCGAATCTCAAATGGTAAAGAATCACTATCACCCATCCGTGTAGAACCACAAAGGTCTACCCCACCATGCTGAGGAGATAACCACAAACCCCAATCGGATGACCAAAACCAAACAAGGATAACCACTGAGAAAGGAATCCTGAAAGCTCTCTACTCAAGGTTTATAAAAATAAAGTGAAAGGTGAAACACACTAAACAAGAGGCATAAACAGAAAACTCAGGAGATGATCTAGGCTACATTTTATGGGAGTGTCATCACATGTCTATCTACTTGAGTTACCCTAGACTGGTCACTCTGGACCCTGGACCCTCAAGCATTGAGTTACCCTGGATTGGCCACTCTGGGCCCCGAACCCTCAATACAATCCATGTGGGATTAGAAAACTCTCTCTCAGATATGAGGAATTCTAATCATAACCAAACTCTAACTTATCTTTTAAAATGATCTATAAAGTTTTAATTACTAAATTATCACTTAATTACATAACCTACAATAGGTTACCTAGGTACTGACCACTTTGGGTCCCAACCCCTATTGTAAGCCACTCCCCTAGGATACACTTAATCAATCTCCCCTAGGCTCATAATCACATAAAAAATCAAACAGGTATACAACTGGGTAATCCTAGATGCAGTTTCACACATAGAAACCCAAATGATTACGAAGATACCATAAACAGATTATAACCAACAAGAGCCCATAAGGTCAAAACATAGATGATAATCAAAATAAACACACACATCAAACATGATGCAGAAAATAAATCCAACTGACAAAGATCCCTACCTCTGTTTCCCCTAGGTCATTCTAATGCCCAACATCACATAATGCATAAGAATACAACTTAGGGATGAGAAGCCAACACTCACAATTTAAAGAACTGAACATGAACTGCAAGCACTGAAACTTCATAATGAACATGATCCAAATAAAATATAGATCGCATAATAATGATAAAAGAATCATGACATAACCAACATATTAAAGTCACTAATGAAAGAAATATTCCTTAATAACAATCTAAGAAATTCAGTAGAATATTTACCCAATTTCAATACATACTTAAGCATTTATTAAGCAATTATTTCTATATAAGGGAACATTCTACATTTGCCCATATCAATTTATTAACAAACAAAGATAATGATACCACTAATAATTAAATCCAATAATCTTTGCAAATTAATTAACTTAAATATTGATTTCAACAAGAATCAATTTAATTTAACTAAATTTAATTAAATTAATACATCACATAAAACAAAATCAACTAAATAAACTAAAATTAAATTTTATTGCAAAATAAATAAATAAATAATGAATTAGTATTAATTAAGTTAATATAAAATAAATTTGATCTAATAAGTTATCATAACACAAAATAATTTAACATATAAAATAAATAAATAAAACTACATTATTTAATAATAAATAAAATTAAACAAATTTTATAAAACAATAATTTTAAAACCATTAAAATAAACTTTTTTGGTGTGGGGGGGCCCACGGCTCCCCTCCCATCACCATGAGGCCACGACGGTACCCCCCTGGTATTGCTATGTCAGTCCCTTGGGACTGCGCATGACAGTGCCAGGGCTGTCGTGTCAGTCCTTTGGGATTGCGCACGGTCTGGGTTGTCATGCGGGGGTAGGGTAGGGGGTTTGGTGGCCCCCGCCCCCCCCTTAAACATTTTTAAATTTTTTTTAAAACCCCTTTTAAAGCAAATTCTTTTCATATATATTTTTTTTAAATAATTTATATATATATATATATATTTAATTTCTATTATCTATGACAGTCATAAATAATTTAAATATATATATTTTTTAAAAATAATCTTATTTATAAAATTGCCTAAATCAAATATATATACATATATATACATATATATACATATATATACATATATATATATATATATATATATATATATATATATATATATATATATATATATATATATATATATATATATATATATATATATATATATATATATATATACATATATACATATATATATATATATACATAGATATACATATATAAATATATACATATATACATAGATACATAGATATATATATATATATATATATATATATATATATATATATATATATATATATATATATATATATATATATATATTTAAACCAGTATATATAAAATTATATAAATATATTTCCTAATTAGCATAAGATTTTAGGAAAACAAAAAGAGATAATATATTTATATTTTTAAAAACAATCACATGCACACCAAATAAATGTGTCTTCTCTCAATTTGGTATTTTTCACCATTTTGACTGTGTAAAGCTTTTTACCAGAGGTTAACTTATTTTTAATACAAAAGACAAGTCTTTATCAGGAAAGAATATATTCTAGAATCCTTTCCAAACACATCAGAATTGATCCTATTAATTTGACTACAATTTAAATTTTTCCAAAGAAAACAAAAAGAACAGAGAGTAAATATTTAATTTTCTAAGAGGAATATTTATACCCAGATTGAGTTTTTTAACCAAGATGATAATTTTTCAACTAGAATTGGATTTTTGTCCTAAATATGATTTCTTTTCAACTAGAATTATTTATTTCATTCTCTATAGTCAAACTATTGTCCAAATTAAATATTTCAATTTGTAGGAAAACTATAAACACTCATTCAATGAAATTTTGCCAGAGTAACACTACGATGCCAAGTAGTAATAAAATACAGAAAACAACTACACTAGGGTTTCTGAATACCCAGATTTAATATAAACACAGAAAGACAAATGATTGTAAAAATAGAGATAAGAGACAAAATTCAATGCCTACCTTAGATCCAATGCCAGAAATTGAAAATGAAAGCCCTTGTAGATCCGAGAATAGAATTCTCTCCAAAATCAAGCCCAACCTGCAGATCTGAAAGCTATGTTGCAAACAGGTGCCCAATCCAGAAGCACAGAGAAATTCAAATCAACATGCAGCCACAACAATCCACAAATCTTCAAAATACCAAGCACACAAGCCCTCTCCAAAAATCCTCTCCAAAACTTGTCTCCCCCCCAAAAATGAATGCAATAATTTCCTAATAGGAATTCAATCCCCAAATTCAAGCAATCACAGAAGACAACTCAACAGCTAACTCAAAGTTCAACTCAAATAAGAAAAGTGACTCATAAGACAACTCCTAATTCAACTCAAATTTCAAAATTGAAAGCAAATACAATTAATTAATTAAAATATATTTTAAAATGCACAACTCCACTTTGACTTTTGAAAGCTAGTGGTCTTTTTGAAAACAAACACCTTTTTCCAATTTGCACATGTTTTAATTTAAATTTATTTATTAAATGAATTAAATACTTAATGCATCACAAATCCATGCAATTAATTATTTAATCATTTAATAAAATAAGCACAAATAATATAATTCATGACATTTCTAATTAAGCACATGTTAATAATTAAAACCCAAATTAAATAAATTAAATATTTAATACATCCTAAAGCATGTAATTAAATATTCAATTATTTAATAATACACTCAAACATAATTAAATCCAATTTCATTTAAATAATCAATTAATTCCAATTAATTAAATAATTGACTTTGGACAATTTTCTAAATTAAACATAGGAACATAATTAAATCCTTAAATTCAACTATAATCCTAACATCGATAATCATATAAAATCACCTGAATAATCATGAATCAACTTAATCAAGCATAGTAAAATCAAGCAAACTGAAACCGTGCACAGACTCAAGAACGGGATCCACAAATTCATGCCAACCAAGTGAATTCGAGTAAGGTAGTCAAACAGACACTTGTCCAATCTAAGGACAATTCGGTTTAGATTAGGGTTTTGGGTCTATGTATTATCTCCCCTCTTTACCATTGAGATGAATGTTTGTGGGCACACTCACTCCTACCAATTCAGGTAAGACAATGCCCTGTACCTGCAAACCTATCATCACAAGATGAAGCATGTACATGCAATATATAACAAATAATGATAGGGTACGGTTGGATGTGTGGATCTCGACTATGCGAGTAACTATGCCTCCGTCCTCTGCCACACAAACACGTCAAATAGATACAAACACATGATCACCATACACATGCAAGTATGGGGTAAGTACATCGTAATCAATATAAAACATTTAATCTATCATCATAAAACATCATCATCTAATCTATGCATATACTTGATAAACATATGATAATAATCCATCATCATCATTAATGAAATAATAATCGATCACATGAAAAGTGATCTAAAATAATTCAATCACATGTCTGAAACATAAAGAAAACTAAAAGCAACCTATGGGTGGGTACTACATGAGGCAGTTCGCTCTGATACCAATTATTAGGAATAGTCCCAAGAGATAACTGAGAGGGGGGGGCATGAATCAGTTATCTACAAGTTTCAATTCTTTATCCAATTAATTATACTTAAACATAAAGCATAAACACAATGAAAGAACACTTGAACACAACACCAATATTTTGGTTACAGGGAAACCCAAATAGGTAAAAACCCTGGTGGGACTTGATACCCACTAATATTCTATACTAGTGTATAATGATCCTTGCTAGAAGACCCTTTACCCTGTTAGGAGTAGCTTTACAATATATTAAGTACAGTAGACCTGGTTAAGGGTCAGACCCTGTTAAGAGTCTTTTACAATTGTCCATGTTAGGGGTGAGGACACACTATCTAAGAGCTCATTGCTCAAATGGGCGAAGGCTACAACCTTCTGAATAACAGATACACACTATATCTAGATCTTGGTGAACTATGTTTTGACCTACTGTCTAGATCAGTTCCAATGAATAGAACACATACTCTACTTGGTCACATAGACCTTCTTCTGATGGTTCAACACTTCGCACACTCTGCTCTGCTCTGCTTAATCAACCATGAACCACACTCAAGCAATCACAAATGACTACCTATAAATATCTTTCCTCCAAATGATATAATCAAGTTAGCTTGTTACAACCACCTTGAAATCATATTAGAGAAGCCATAATAAACTCCAACAAACATCCTATTGGCTCTATTATGCACGCAACTCATTCTGGGCCCTCCCTATCTAATAAAATAATTCTAGATGCATGCCACACATTGTCATTTCTACCGAAACAACTAGAACTTTCTTTGTAAGCTGAATTAACTTATGCGCTCTTAATCAAACATCAATAACACTTCTCCAAGCTTAAATCCAAGGGCACATATCCTCAAGATAGGCGCAACTCAAGACACAATAAAATCTCTCTCAGCTCTTCTAAACAAACATAGGAAACTGCTACTGGTGAATAGCGACTACATAACTTCACTTGTGTTCATTATTAGACTATACATTCATAAATGAAACATCACTAACATGTCTTCAACATATATCCTAGGGCACATGCCCATAAGACAACTATATGGACAACTATACATAGAACACTACCTGTAACTCTGTAAGGAACATTGTTGACACAAGCTGCTATATAACTATTTGTACTTACAGTTAACTTTTGTGCCCATGATATCATGCTGATATCATGTCCATGCATCATATACTAAAGGCTTACTACATAAGACTTCCATGCATGCTACTTTCCATATGTTGTCATCAATGACAAACATACAGTCAGTACTGGCCTGCTGACAAATCTCCAACAGTGGCTACTTGTGAAATTAAAGCTAACTATTGTTCTTTCTTTTCATCTTCTTTATCCATCTCATCAAACATCTTTTCTATCTCTTCAATAGCAATGAATCCAATTTCATCTTCTACTGAATCTTCATCTGATACTCCATCTTCAACATAGTAACATTCTTTTGTATACTTAGGCTTGTAATTAATTTTGAACTTCTTGACTCTTGTAGGACACTTAGATGCAAAATGACCAATATTGTTACATGAAAAACATTTGAATGGTAATTGAACTTCCTATTTTCCTTCTCCTTTTCTTTCTTTCTTAGCAATCATAGCAATGAAATCATCTAGTTCTTTATCCTCATCATCATCATCATAATCAAAGTTACCAGGAGTGTTCAAGGATTTATTACCATGGACTGAAGCTTTGAAGACTGTCTCACTTTTAGGTTCTGTCTTCAAACTTGATATCTCAAATGTTGAAATCTTGCTGATTAAGGTCTCTCTTCTAGAGTCTTTTAAAAATTGCATAGTCTCATCTAGGATGTTTATCTTTCTCTCATATTGTGTTGTCAGAGTAGTCATCAACTTATCCATTATGTCTTCTTCCAAAATTTCTCCACCATTTTTTCTAATTCTTGCAACTGCTTCATTAATTCTTTGATTGTAGGCTCTGATGTTCTCTTTGGGTAGCATCTCCAATGTATTGTACTTTTTCTTCCATGTCTTTCTGCGTGCATTCTTGGCTTGGATGTCACCTTCAAACATGTCTTCTAGATACTTCCATATGTTGTAGGCTTTATCTAATTTCTTGATCTCTGCAAACTGACTGTCTAAAAAGGTGTTGATGAGGGCTTCTTTGGTAATTGAATTTTGAGTGAACAATTCCTTTTTCTTAATAGTTGCATCTTCCTTTGTAAGATCTAATAAAGAGGGAATCTGAACTTCTCTAGTGGCTACTTCAAAAATCTCAAAAGCAATGCATTGCAAATTTGTTGCCATTTTGTTCTTCCAGTCTAGATAATTCTCTCCATCAAACTTGGGACTTTCTTTTCTAAAGAATTCCATCTGATCAATGTGAAGCTTTTAAACTTTCTCTCTGAGGCACTTGGCTCTGATACCAATTGTTAGGAATAGTCCCAAGAGATAATTGAGAGGGGGGGGGGGGGGGTGAATAAGTTATCTAAAAGATTCAATTCTTTATCCAAATAAGTAAAGAATAACATTAAGCTCATACACAATGAAATGACACTTACACAACACAACAATTTTGGTTACGGGGAAACCCAAATAGGTAAAAACCCCGGTGGGAATTAGCACCCACTATAAACTGCACTAGAGTATAATGATCCCTGTTAGGAATTGATCTTTACAATGCATGAAGTATAGTGACCTAGTCAAAGGTCAGACCCTGTTAGGAGTCTTTTATAATTAACCCTATTAAAGGTGAGGACTCACTGTCCAAGATCTCACTACTCAAATCATGAAGGGTGCAACCTTCTGCATAACAAAGACACACTATATATGGATCTTGGTGAACTACGAGTTAGACCTTTTGTCATGATTAGTTCCAATGAATAGCATACATTCTCTTATTTTTCACATAGACCTTCTACTAATGCCTCAATACTTTGCACCTTCTACTCTGCTTTATTCTTTCAACTCTCTACCATGCTATACTTACCGATCACAACTAACCGTCTATAAGTATCTTTCTCCAAATGATATAATCAAGCTGGCCTGTTAGAACTTCCTTGAAATCATAATAGAGGAAAAATACAACTCTTCAATAACATCTCTAACAACTAAACCAAGCACGCAACACAAATAGGACTTTGCGACTCAATATGAGTAGATGTTTCACTTCACACAATCGACTCCACAAAATTAATTGAAACTTTCTTCTCATGCTGAAATATGTTATGCACTCTTAACCAAACATTCTTAACTCATCACCAAACATGAAACCAAACATGCATATCAAAATGATACGCGCAACTACTACAACAATATAAACATTGTTGGCTCCATCAGATAAACTCAGGAAACTGTAACTGGCAACTAGAAAAATCATAACTCAGCTTCAACTCCACAACTGACTCTTCTTCCATGATCATAGCATCATATACATGTCTACAACATAAATATAAATGTTTAAGGCTCCATCATAACCATACTAAAAATCACATACAAAACTCTGCATGTAACACTATAAGGAACACTATTGATACAAATGACTGCACAATTGTCTATACTCAGAATCAACCTCTATGTCTATGATATCATGTTGATAGCATATCAAGGCAACATATGCTCAAGGATCTCTTCATAAGACTTCAGTACAGAGAAAATCAGGTATTTAAAAAAAATAAAAATTGTTTTTTTCATAGTTTTTATTGTGTTAAACTTGACAGCCGTCCAGCCATCATTAGGCCCATTTTTTGCATTGATGTGATGGTCAGTAAGATATCAAATTTAAGCTTTGGAGCGCGTCATCATTTGGGAGGTATAATTTGACATCCATTTGACCATCAAAACTGAGCATTTTAACACTACAATGATGGTCATTTGAATGTCAAATTTAACACTTGGAAACTGGTGACGTAAGCGATTTTAAAAAATTTCCATCCCTCACCATTTGTAGTTTGGATTTGGCAGTCCGACTTTGGGAGGCCATAACTTGGTCATTCGAACTCCAAATTGAGTGCAATTTTTTTTTATTTTGGCTAAAATTTCTTGAACTTTTCAGTGGTGGTATTCTTTTCTGGTTTTGGATCACGGATTTTGTAGAAATTGCAGTTTTTGGTGACTGTACCTGATTGATCCCTATTTTTGCAACTTCAGAGGCTTCGTATGGACTCATACGAACATATTTTCAGGTGCAATTTTTTTTGAAAGTGCATAATTTTTTGTCTACTTTCCAGATCTGGTATCAGTTTGGAGAAATTTTGGGTAGACATAGTACTTTCAGAATATTGTCTATTTTGGCCTATTACGACACTTGTAAGTAATTAGATCCTTGAGAGATCTTCTGTCCTATCTTATTGAGTTTGTTGTAGCTTCATATTTTTAGTTGTAAACATCAAAATCAAAATTTCCACTTTGATCAATTTTGTCAAGTGGCAATTGTACACTCACTAGCTATAAAGTGCCAAAATCATCATTTTGGGGGGGGTTCTTTGATTGAGTGAATTGGGGGGGTGTCTTGTGTGTTGGTGTCTCTCTTTATTGTGCTCTTTTCATTTTTTCATCATGGGTTCTATTACAAAATTAACTCCACATAACTATGCTACATGGAAAGTTAATGTATGGAGCAAGTTAATGGTTCAAGGTTTAAATCCTTATGTGGATGGTATAATTAAAAAACCTACTGATGATGATACTGCTACAATAAATAAATGGTCATCCAAAAATTATAAATCTTTAAGAGTCTTAAGAGAGAATATTTCTCAAGCTATCATGTATCACATCAAAACCATAAATGATGCTAAAGATGCTTGGGATAAACTTGCAAAATTGTTTGGTAAAGTGGATGAGGAAATGGGATTCACAATTGAGACTGATCTCCTCAAACTAGAGCCCAAGAACTTTGACACAATCCAAGATTATCTCAACAAAGTCAATGACTATAGAGCACAACTTGATGATTGTGGTAATCCCATAAAGGATGCGAAGTTGGTTAGTCACTTGTTGAAACATCTTCCTCCTGAATATGGAGCCTTTGTTTCAAGTTATACTACTCACAAGTTGACCATGGGTAGTGCCTTCATTAAGCCTTCATTTGAGTCATTTTCAGAAATGTTGGTCTTAGAACAAGAAAAATTGATGAGTATGGAGATTCTCAAGTCTTCAACTTCCAAGGCATTGGTGGCTAATCATGAGAGTCAAGGCAATCAAAGTCAAAAGAAGAAGAAGAATTGGAAGTCTAAGTCTCAACAAGAAGGCACAACATCAACTTCCACACAACATGACACTTCTACATCACCTCCAAAGGGTGAATCTTCAAAGAAGGAGAAGCGGTTTTGTGCATATTGCAAAAAGGATGGACACGAAGAACATTTTTGTTATAAGGACATTGATGAATTGAAGAATATTCTTGCCAAGAACAACATCAAATTGCCTTCTAGGATGTCTACTTCAACCTCTTCTTCACCAAATTCAAAAAAAGATAAAGGAAAGGGTCACACATTTCTCACTCAAAAAGGACAAGCTTTATATGCTTCTTCAAGTCTTGATTCAGGTAGATGGCTTCTAGATTCAAGGGATTCACATCATATGGCTTCTTCATAGTCCATGTTTTCATCATTTGAGCCTCGCAAAGGTCCACCTATTTTGATGGGCAATCACACTTACATGAATGTGATTGGGAAAGGAAGTATTGATGTTAGGGATGGACACTTCAATGATGTGTTGTGTGTTCCACACTTGACCAATAACCTTCTTTCTATCTATCAAATCACAAATGGTGCTACAAAGAAGACTATGGAATTTACACCTGATTCAATTTTCATCAAGGATTTGGAGAGTGGAGCAGTTATTGCTACTGGGCTAGTGGATCACTCTTCTCAGTTGTACTCCTTTGTAGATTTTGTTCCTCTTGATGACAGTGATTCGTAAGACAGTGAGTCTTCAGCATATGATGATTATAGTGATGATTTAGATTTTGAGGAGAGTTTTGGCTACTTGAACTTGGGTATCCTCACTCATGATCAAGTTCTTGAGCCTTCCATTTCATCTCCTCCTATTGAGACTACTTCTACTCTTGCTCCTGATGATGCTTGCATTCACAAAGCCATGGGTTCAAGTGCTTCAGTGCAACAAGATATTCATTGTCTTCTAGACTTGGTTCCATGGGATGACTACTTGACACACATTATAGGTTTGTTTGTGGAGTCCTACACTTCAAATTTGGAAGACTTCATTGATGACATTCATCTTCTCTTTGTTGAAGATGATCCTTCTTCAATTGTTGCGAGGGAACATGCTAACCCTCATATTCATTCTCTACTTGATCATTCTTTCAAGGGTGACATGATTGTGGATACTTTGATACAACAGCTGGAGGAGGTCACTTTATCTTTAGAGGAGATACTTGGGTCTTTGGTACATGTTCTACATTCATCCTCAGTTGATCCTGATTTTTCTTTTTTAGTAGAGTGGCTTAGTACACATGATTTGGAGGAGGCACCTTTCAGCTTTAACATGGGGACACTTGAGCAGGTTTCAGAGATTCCATACTTTTTGGGGTTTCTTCCTAGAGATTGGGGAGGAGGCTTCACCTATACACCTTTGGTCTTGTTTCTTCCTAAGGGGAGGAATGTTGTTCTACACTCATGGAGCAGTTTCTACATCGAGCCTGGAGCATCTACCATTGGTGTTCATTCTACATTAAGGGGGGGCTACTTGGTCTCTCTTCCACTTCTTCTATCTTATGAGGGGGATATTTTCCTCACATGAGGTCTTCTCTCTCATATTTTATTATTGTATTCATCTCTCTTTTTGGGGGAGGGTTTTTCCCATGAGGTTTTCCCTCTTTCTCCACTTTATGAGAGATTGCATTATTCTTGCATTTTGTACATGGGTACCTAACATGGCCTAGTATCCGGGACCCATCTTGCATTGTGAGCTTAAGTGCATTCCCCTAAGTTGCACTTAAGAGGGGGTGTTGGTGTAATTAAGTATTTACTAATTACACTTTACTTAAGTTTACTTAGGGTAATGCATTTGCATATTAGTTGTCTTTGAGACACCTAGGAGTTTGCATTTCTTTTTAGAACATGGTTAGGAGAATCTCCACTTTAGGTGGTCATAGTTGTCTTCTCATACCTCTTTGTGTGTGAGATCAACCTTTAGTGATCTTATCACATTATCATCCTCTCATTGTTGCACATGTTGCACATACTTTCATGTACAATGGAGGATGATCCACCTTTGGTGGACATGTGATTCCACCATGTCTAGTTGTGATCTTATCACTTGCATATCTTCTAGATATCATGCATTTCCTATATATTTAGACACTCCTACATTGTAATCAATCAATCAATCAATCTATTATTCATTATTTGATCATTTGATCATATCATATTTGTCTCTCTTGTGCTATCTCTTGAGCTTCTAGATCTTGGCATTCATTCTATGCCTTAGGAAAATTCTTACACTTACCATATGTTGACATCAATGAAAAACATACAATCAATATTAGCTTGCTGGAAAATCTCCAACATTCACTACTATAGTAAATCAAGTTGTTGGTTAAGGCTACAAATATTGATCACTTCTAGTTATCTTACCCTTGTTGTGATGAATGTGTCTTTCTATATTGCTTGGTAGCCTTTGAAATATTTCTAATAAAATGAATACTCTATCAAGTTCTTTCAACATAACCCTATCAAATCTTTCATTGAGACATTATGTTCATGTCCATCTCTCATCTGATAAACAGTCAAAGGTTTAGTCAGCTCAATGAATTCATTATCTAAGCAGTATATAGAAGATTCTCCAATTTCAGATAGATGCAATCTCATTCTTCTTTTTCATGTCGAGAAGTTATCTTTGTTCAGCTTTGGCACCTCTCTCTTATATATCTTTTGATATTTAGCTTAAGTCCTTCAAACTTTTCTTTCCAAGAACTCTATGCTCTGATACAAATTGTTATATAACTAAGAGGTGGGGTGAATCAGTTAAGTCTAGTTATCCTATAGTCCCAAATTTACCACATGTATATATTAAATTTTTTCTCTCAAATAATCAACTTGGTAAGATATCAATTGTACCTTTCTCTTCATCTACTGATTACCAATAAATTAAGTACCGTGTTCACCGATCTATCCTGTTATGAAATGTGTAAAGAAAAATAACAATTTCAATACATCATACACATATAAGACATAGATTTTTAACATGGAAACCCTGTTAGGGGGAAAACCACCTGGGACCGATAACCTAAAATAATTCACTCTTCTAAAGTGATCTCAATTAGGAGACAATTTTGTTAAAGGTTACAAAACACACTATGAGTTGTGACCTGGTTAGAGGATTTATCACTAACAGTTCTCCTTTGACCATGGATTCACTATGGGGTCAACAAGAAAAAAAATAACATTCATTGAATGTCATATTGAAATAAAAAAGATTGTTAAGTCTCACTTGGTTAAGAGATTTATTTGTAACAATGGTTAAACTAATATAATAATGATCTGATTCAAATACAACTTTGATTTGCAGATTTTAAGATTTATGCTAAGGTCAAAATACCCTCTCTAATCAATAATAAATTCAATCCTTCATATCCTCCAACTTTGTTCCACTCAGTATATGCTTCTCTGATGCTCAGTGTTATCTGCAGTTCATCTTAGTTCTGTCTTCAACCAGTTTGATCAGTGGTGCATGAAAATAATCCTTTTCACATGAATTTTCCTACAACATTAAAATCCCAGACTCAATAATGAATCCCATGTCTCCTTATATAGACATCATAAACCATTTTCTTTTCATCCATGGATTTTTCCTCTTAATATTCACCATTCATTTTACCACTTTAACCTTCCTCGGTAGTTGTTTTATTAACACATTTCATTCTCCTTCATTCGATCAATCTTGAATTTTTTCAGTCATTAGATCATCATAACTAACATTATCTTCTACCTCAGAATCATAAACAATTATCCATCTCATCAATTCCATTCTATTGTTATAAACTTTATTTGTTTCTTTCACTTGGTCAATACCAGAATACATCAGTGATTACTTACTCAATTAGTACTATACTCGGTATACACTACACTTTCTCAGTGTATACAAAAATCTTCATTTACCGACCACATAAAATTTTATTCCTGATCTTCAATACATAATAAAATCATGTAATACAATCAAGTCATCAACATGATTCTATAGACTCATCAATAAGTTACCCAATGTATACCATAGCCATATTGTTCATATCCATCTCATCTTCATGTAGGTATCTCATTCCTTTATCATTTTCCTTCTTTAGATGTTTGTAACCATCATGATAAGTATAGTCAAAGCTAGTTGACATCAATGACAATACATTGACTGATTTAATTGTCTTACATATTACTTTAGTAGCTCGGTGATCATTAATCACTATTTTTCAATTATTCATTCTTTCCTTTGAGATATTCAATCAGTTGTAGGTTATCATGAATAGTTCCTCAATGAAGAATTCTTTGGTGTTGAGATTAATAACTGGTCATTTAATAAATAAGAATATCATGGTGTCAAGTGTGTATTCTATTTTACCAGATGATTTGATTAATATGGTAGTGTATAATTTATTGTAGTATATTTATGATTATTGGATAGTTTCAAATAAGATAGAGAAGAAATGTGATAATGTGAAGAAGAGACTATCTCAAGTTATCAGTAAAATAAGGGAATGTATAAAGGATATTACTAGCATTATTGATATTGTCTTCGGTGGCCTATAGCTGTTGATAACTTTAGAGGTTAGAGTGAAGTGATTGAGACAAATTTGGTTGACATTGGGAAGACATATGATATCTTCAAGGACAATGATGAGAAATAGAGAATCAAAGTCGGTGAACTTTAGGAAAATTTGTTGCGCAAAGGTAGAGAGAAGATTTTATCAAGACCATTTCATTGGTGAAGGATATGATTGAACTTATCTTGGGGTTTATCCCTGGCATCCTAACTGATGCGGAGAATTATGAATGGCAATTTAATTCTTTGGATTGGACAAAATATTTTGACAAACTAGTAGAGTGTGAGAGTCTATGTGCTTCGATGGAGGCAACTATTGTTGATTAGAAGAATGAGCTTCCAATTCTAAAGGATAGGTACAATAAATTATTTGATGTTAAAAATATTGTATTTATTTTAGTTTTTGTCCCTTTTCCATTGTGGCATAAATGGGGAGAAGATAGGGAAAACAAATGTTGCATCTACTTAGAGGGATCTTTTAATTTATTTTTTATGTTTTGATGTTTTTCTATCAATTCCATTGGGGGAGATTATAATACTTATTGAGTTGTTACTAGCATTGATTTTCATTCATTTCAAAACCTTCATACCAGCACTCTAATAGTATTGGTAGTCTTTTGGAATTTTTTTTTATGTACCTATTCACTATTGGTGTTGCAATAGGAATTTCAATTATGCACTAGAACGGTTCAATATGAGAACCTTTTTGGTGTCCTTGGTGTTCCATGCAAAGTCCATTTATCTACGCATGACTCATTTATTTTGGTGCACTTGTATGCTTTCAATTCTCATTATTAGATGGAATGTTCTATTATTTGTTGGTGATTTCTATGGATATGATGATCTTCCAAGAATTTCAAATATATAGGCACTCATGTATTCATTAAATATTTTTTGTTCGATTAGCTAGATCATATTTTGGACAAATTTTACCTATCGATGGTTCTAATTATTTCATGGTTCATCTTTTGGAATTGATTGAAGTATTCCTATGTTCTTGGTAATTGTAATATGCATTGAAATTGATGTAGGAGAATCCTGGGTGTAAGAGCAATCTTGCATCACCCAAAAATATTTCTAGTTTCTTTTCAATAAGGGCTATCTTGTGCAAAGCTTCTATTTATGGAAACTTACTATTTTTAGTAATTCAATCATACGAGCTCAGAATGGTCTATTTTCTTCCCTAGAGGTTCATTTTGGTCATATCAGTCTTCCAGTAAAGTTTCATTGCCAGATCAAGTTTACTTTTAAAGATATTGAGAATTTTCAGTATTGGCAGCAAGGTATAGAAACTTTGAACTCAATTTTGAAGGCTTTAGAAGCCCTAGATGAGGTCAAAACATTTGCTGACTAGAGCTTGCACAAGTTAGGCAATGTAGAGAACTTTGTGCCCTTTTTGAAATGGGGTCATAATAGTCAATCACGTCAATGGGTGATGACTTATGGTCTTCAGAAGTTGTGCCACCTGAAATGGTAGAAAATAAATTTCCTTCAAAATTTTTGCTTGGGTTTCAAAAGTTGTTTTGAGTTGAATCTGATGTAATAAAATGAAAAATAAAATAATTCTAAGTTTGTTCGGCCTTAGAGGCTAAAATTCTAGAACCTTCCTAGGCAGTGGAAAATTGCCTATATAAGGAAGGCTGTAGTGTTGTCTAGGGCAGTTCAGAGTAGTTCTGGGTGGATCTGGGTAATGATTCGAGGCTTTTTCCTACACAATATTATAAGGTAATATGCCCATGTGGCTTTGCATATTGTAATTCTAAAATTTGTAATTCCACATTTGTGGAGATAATAAGAAGCCCATTTTCTGTTATTGCAAATTATTGTTGTTTCTCTATTTTTGTTGTGTGTTTGTGGTATTAACGAGAGCACCCTTCATCAAGTGGTATCAGAGTGGGAGTTCCTAAGTGTGTAGATAGATCGTCGACTATGAGGCAATTTTCACTAGGACCGTGGTTTAGGGTTTCGACGATAAGCACAAAAATGTATCCATGAAGGGAACATGGCGGAAGAGCTGGTGGTGTAACACTTAAGGTTAGAGCCCTCCAGAGACAAGTGCAAGTATTGCAAGAAGAGATTCATAGAAGAATGAATCTTAATGTCAAAGATGAAAGTGAGGATGAAGCCAAAGAAGAAGGAAATTCTGATCAAGAAGAATAAGTTGAAGTTTTGAATCAAGAATAAGAAATAATTTTCTAGGCCATTTCCAAGATTGGGAAAAGACCTAAGATTGAGGTTCCTACATTTTCTAAAAATCTTAACCCAGAGGATTTGATTGACTAGATCAATGAATGTGAAGAATATTTTGAGTATGAAGATATTGAGGATCCTGATAGGGTCAAATTTGCAAAGGCCAAACTAAAGGGTCATGCGAAGATCTGGTGGTAAGAGGTTCAATTGGAATGAAATAAAAGAGGAAAGGATAAAATCACAAGATGGGATCGGATGGTGGATAAATTGAAGTGACAATTCATTCTTTTTTATAATGAGCTTGAGCTACTAAAGAAAATGCAAGGTTTGAAGAAAGCAAGAAGATCTGTTCAAGAGCATATGGAGGAGTTCTATCGAATCCTCATCAGCATAGGCCACACAAAAGCTGACAAGGAGAAAGTTTCCCGTTACCTTGATGGGTTGAGGCCAAGCATTCAAGAAGAGTTGAATTTGGTTGGAATGAATAGTATTGAAGAGGCATTACCAGTTTTCCCTAAAAGTGGAGGAAAATATTAACAAGAAGTTTGAAAGTAGACAAAATGGAAGAGGTCATGGTGGATGGTCATATGGAAGCCAAAATGAAGATCCAAAATAGAAGGATGAGGCCAATAGTAGTCAAAATTAGAGAGGAAATAATTCCAATTGTTTCCATGATCAGAATAATAGAGATTAGAGAGGAAGAGGAAGAGGACAAGGATTAGAAAGAGGAAGCTTCTGTGGAACATGTTTTCACTATGGAGAAGAAGGTCATAGGGCCTTTGAATGTCCTCAATGACAAGGAAGGATAGATAGGAGAACTGAAGGCTAGGCTAGAGTTGCACATGTGGATGAAGATACCAGATCATCACATTCTGAAGATGCTAAAAGAGCAGAAATGCTAATTAACAGAAGATTCCTGTTGAGTCGTGATAATGAACCTGAGCAAAGGAGGAGCTTGTTTCACACCAGGTGTAAGTGTGAGGATAAGTGTTGTGATGTGATTATTGATAGTGGAAGCACTAAGAATTTGGTGTTAGAAGAGATGGTCACAAATTTTAAGCTCAAGAGATAGAAAAACCCACATCCATACCGGATCACCTAGGTACAGGATGACCACAAGGTCATCACCAGTGAATAGTGCCTAGTAAAGTTAAAGATTGGCAGATACCATGATGAGGTACTATGTGATATCATACCTATGGATGCATGTTATATATTTTTTGGTTGACCATGGTAGTTTGATAGGAGTGTTGTACATGATGGTTGTGTGAATACCTATTCCCTAACAAAGGATGGAGTGCAACATAAGCTAAATCCATTGAAGGACATAGAAGAAAAGGTATGTGGTAATGCAAAATAACATTTGTTGGTGGAAGAAAATTCTTAGATGGTATGAGGCATGAGCATGTGTGTTTTGATTTAATTCCAAAAGTTGGTAAAGATGAAGTAGAAGATGTACCTGTAGAAGTTGTAGATCTATTAGATGAGTTTCAGGATATTGTATTCGATAATGTTCCTGAAGGATTACTAGTAGTAAGGAAGATCAGTCATTAGATGGATTTGATTCCAGGATCCAATTTTCCAAATAAGGCAGCATATAGAATGACACCAGCAGAAAGTGAAGAGTTGAACAAACAAGTACATGAGTTGTTACAAAAGGGGTTGATTCGGGAGAGCCTGAGTCCATGTGTTGTACCAGTAGTATTAGCATCGAAAAAGAATGGATAATGGAGGATGTGTATAGATTCTAGGGCTGTAAACAAGATCATAATCAAGTACAAGTTTACATTTCCATGAATGGATGATATTATGGACTTTTTGAGTGGAGCTATGTATTTCTCAAAGATAGATCTGAAGAGTGGATATCACTAGATTTGGATGAAAGAAGGAGATGAATGGAAGACTTATTTCAAGACAAAGTAGGGATTGTATGAGTGGTTAGTCATGCCTTTTGGGCTAACCAATGCACCAAGCACTTTCATGCAGCTCATGACTGAGGTTCTGAATGAATTTTTGGGTAAGTTTGTCATTTTTTACCTAGATGATATTTTGATCTTTAGTAAGACATTGGAGGAGAATATACTGCACATTCGTAGAGTGTTTGAGAAGTTGAGAGAAGAGAAATTGTTGATTAATTTGAAGAAGTGCAATTTTGTGAAGAAAGAGTTAGTGTATCTAGGATTTGTAGCTTCGGCATAAGGTCTAAACATGGACCCAGAGAAAGTGCATGCTATCCTTAAATGGCCTACTCCAAGGAGTGTTACTGAGGTAAGATATTTTTTATAGATCTCTATAGTTTTGTTGACTATTAGTGACTTACACTTAGTCATTATCTAGGAAATGATGGTGGGTCATCACTGCGACCGAGTCATCATGATTAGGGCAAGAAATGTAATGTATATTTACCAATCAGTAGTGCTACCAAGTAAACCTATGGTCACTATGTATTTATGTATTAGCTGAGTTAAGTTTTTTCTGAGCTATGTAAGTAATGAATACCCAGCAATAGTGATATAATCAAATTCTAAGTACAGTGAATGTCGAGTACCAGGGACATCAATTATCGAGTTAGCCAAAATTGACATATGAGTTTGTTATGGCATAGTCATCGAGGTAAAACATTTTGGCCAACATTCATGTTTTGAATTTTATTTGTTGAGGAAATTATGGAGGTAATTAAGCTCCTATTTTATATTAATTGACCCCAATGCAACACTTGGAGCCAATTAGAATTAGTAAAGCTTAAGCAACAAAAAGAGTAAATCTAGATCATAGATCTTAAATCTTGAAGAAGTTTAGTTGCTTATGTAAGGATAAGATATGAACCCTAAAATGTGTTAGTGTGTGTGAGAGAATGCGAAGGGAATGAAGGAATGATAAGAGATTGCATTTAGACCAATGAAGCATTCAGATAGAGTTCAGTGACCGAGTAAAGTAGTGAAAGACAAAATAGAGATAAACCTAATAGATGAGATCAAAACAATACTATAAGGAGAAGATCTGTAATCAGAATTTAGGGTGAACCAAAGGATTAGGTACTAAGACATTCTAACAAGTGTGTTGTTAGCTTGTGGTGACTGATCAGGAAAGTAACTCATTCTAACCCTAAAGCGGCAAAAATATTGTATAATATGGCTTAGGGTTAGGGATTTCATCATGATGTATGATTTTAGTACTTGTGGTAGAATTGAGTTGTAAAGGATTACAGATTGTAATCAAGTTGTAATCACTGGATAATAAAAATTTGACTTGCTATTAGTGGATGTAGCCCAGGGGTTGGGTGAACCGTGTTAAATCTTTGTGTCTTGTGTTCTCTTCTGTGTGGTTTATTATTTTCTGATATTGGTTATATTTGCATGCAATTGTTATTTCTACCTTGTTAATCCTAACAAGTGGTATCAGAGTGAGGTTATTTCATTTGTTCTTTCATCTATTCTCTAAAGCAAGTCTCATGAGTCAGTGGGAGAGTCTCTTGGTTAAGTGGGAGAAATGGCAGATGAGGGTAGGCTGAAGGTTGAAAATTTTAATGGGTAGAACTTCTAGTTATGGAAGATGCAAATGGAGGAGTATCTCTATCAGAAGGATTTACGGTGGCCATTAGAGGGAATAGCCAAGAAAGAGGCAACAATGTCTTAGGAAGATTGGGATATTTTGGGCAGGAAGGCAATGGGGAGTATTTGTTTATGCCTACCACAATCGGTGGCATTCAATATTGTTGGAGCAACGAAAGCTAAAGATCTGATGGATACCCTAGCGAAGTTGTATGAAAAGCCTTCAGCTTCAAACAAGGTATTTCTTATGAAGTGTTTATTTAATATGAAAATGGTAGAAGGTGGATCAGTCGCTGATCATTTGAATGAGTTTAATATAGTTACAAGTCAGTTAGCCTCAGTTAAAATTACTTTTGATGAAGAGGTTAGGGCTGTCTTGATTTTGTGTTCTTTGCCAGAAAGTTGGAATGGCTTGGTAATGGCTGTTAGTAATTTTGTTTCTGGTTCTAATACCCTAAAGTTTGATGATGTTATTGGTGTTATATTGAGTGAGGAAATTCATAGGAAAAGCTCAGGGGCATCCACACCGGGTAGTGTATTGAATGCAAAAAGAAGAGGCAGAATAAGAGATAGAGAAAACAACTTTGAAAATCATGGGAAATCAAGAGGAAAATCAAAGGGAAAGAGGTCTAAATCCAAAGGGCCAAATGATTGCTGGTACTATGGAAAACTAGGTTATAAGAAGAAAGATTGTTGGTCTTGGAAGAAAGATCAAGGAGAAAAAAATGATGGAAATGAGGCAAATGTGGTAAGTAACAAATCCGAAGAGGATGCTTTGCTCTTGTCTTTAGAAAATGTTGATGATTCATGGGTGTTAGATTCGGGGGCTTCATTTCATGCTACACCCCATAGAGGTTATTTTGTTGATTATGTCCAAGGGGATTTTGGGCTAGTTTATTTGGGAGATAATGAACCCTGTCAAATTGTTGGAAAAAGGAAAATCAAGATTAAGTTGCACAATGGGAATCATTGGCTACTACAAGAGGTAAGACACATTCCAAGGCTGAGTAGAAATTTAATTTCGGTAGGGAAACTCGCTAATGAGGGTTGCACAGTTACTTTTAGTGATAAAAATTGGAAGGTTTCAAAAGGTTCCTTAGTAGTAGCAAAAGGTATGAAAGTAGGAACCTTATATCTTTGTACAGGTCATACTATTCCTTCTACTTTAATTGTTTCAAAAGATAATGAATGTTCAAGAATAGTGGCTGCAGTTGAGCAGGAAGAACATCAAACTATTGCTGTAGATTCTGACACAGCATTGTGGCACAACAGACTCAGGCACATGAGTGAGAAAGGTATGAAATTACTTCATTCAAAGAAATTTTTACCTGGTCTGAAATGTGTCAATATGGATTTCTGTGAAAGTTGTGTTTATGGAAAACAAAAGAGAGTTAGATTTGTAAAGAGTGGGAAGGAAAAGAAAGATGAAAAATTAGAGCTTGTGCATACAAATGTATGGGGTCTAGCTCAGGCATCTTCCCTTGGTGGCTCTCAGTATTATGTTACATTCATTGATGATGCAACTAGGAAAGTATGGATATATTTCATTAGACATAAATCTGATGTATTTGAAACTTTTAAGAAATGGAAAAGCTTGGTTGAAAATGAGACTGGAAAAAGATTAAAATGTCTTAGATCTGATAATGGCAGTGAGTATTGTAGCAAATAATTTGAAGATTATTGTGCCTCTACTGGTGTTCGTAGATAGAAAATAGTTCCAAGGACTCCATAGGAAAATGGAGTGGTTGAACACATGAACAGGACAATAATGGAGTGTGGAAGGAGTATGAGGTTGCATGCTAGGCTGCCCAAAAATATGTGGGTAGAGACTATGAACACTACTATTTATTTAATCAATAGAGGCCCCTCTACTCCTTTGGACTGTGGTATTCGAGAGGAAGTATGGAGTGGTAAGAAGGTGAGTTATTCTTTTCTCAAAACCTTTGGTTGTGAAGCCTTTGCACTTATAGATTCTGAAAATAGAACCAAGCTCGAAGCTAAGTCAAAGAAATGTGTATTTTTTGGATATGACATTGATGAATTTGGTTATAGGCTTTGGGATTTTGAAAATCATAAAATTGTAAGAAGCAGGGATGTCATATTCAATGAGAAAGTATTGTACAAAGATATGTTGTAGCAGCATGAGAAGAAAGAAAATGATTATGTAGTGTTGGATGATATTCCAAATAATAATGTTCCAGAAATTTCTTATGCTCCGCAACAACAGAAACAAAAAATACCACACACCCCAGTGAATGTTAGATGGTCAACAAGGCTAAGTAGACCTCCAGAAAGATTTTCTCCATCTTTGTATTCTATTTTGTTAATAGATGTTGGTGATCCTAAATGTTATAATGAAGCTGTGTAGGTGGATACAAAGCTTCAATGGGAGTTTGCAATGACAGATGAAATGGAATCTTTGCTGAAAAATCAAACATGGGATTTATGTAAGTTACCTACAGGTAAAAGGGCTTTATAGAATAAATGGGTTTACAGGATAAAAGAAGAGGATGGAGGTAAGAAAAGATTTAAAGCCAGATTAGTCGTAAAAGGATTTTCACAGAAACATGGTATTGATTTTGATGAGATTTTTTCTCCAGTTGTTAAAATGACTTCTATTCATACTGTTTTAAGTATTGTGGCTACTAAAGATTTGCATTTAGAGTAGCTTGATGTTAAAACAACCTTTCTTCATGGTGATTTGAATGAAGAAATATATATGGTACAACCACAGGGATTTGAGGTCAAGGGTAAGGAGAGTTTAGTGTGCAAATTGTAGAAAAGTTTATATGGCTTGAAGCAAGCACCTCGGCAATGGTATATTAAATTTGACACTTTTATGAATGAGCATGGATATAGTTAGTGCCATTCTAACCATTGTGTTTATTTTAAGAGGTTGGATGATGAAAACTACATTATTTTATGTTTATATGTTGATGATATGCTTGTAGGTAGGTCTAACATGGATCACATTAAGGGGTTGAAACAATAGTTAGCACATTCATTTGCTATGAAGAATTTGGGGGCAGCAAAACAAATCCTTGGTATGAAAATTTGTAGAGATAGGAAAAATAAGAAATTGTCTCTATCTCAGGCTGATTATATTGAGAAGGTGTTGCAATGTTTCTCTATGGAGAATGCCAAAGTTGTCAGCACACCTTTGCCTAGTCATTTGAAATTGACTAAGGATATGTGTCCCAAGACACCAGAAGAAGAGACTAAAATGTCTAAGGTACCTTATGCTTCAGCTGTAGGGAGCTTAATGTATGCTATGGTATGTACTAGGCCAGATATTGCACATGTAGTGGGAGTCATTAGCCGATATATGAGTAACCCTGGTATTGAGCATTGGAATGCAGTCAAATGGATTCTTAGATATTTGAGAGGTACATCCAGTACGTGTTTACACTTTGGGGGTTCTACTACTACTATACAAGGCTATGTTGACTTAGATTTGGTAGGAGATATAGATAGCAAGAGGAGTACTACAGGTTATGTATTTATTGTTGGTGGGATAGCAGTGAGTTGGATTTCTCGACTAAAAAAGGTGGTTGCTTTATCCACTACAGAGGCAAAGTATGTTGCTTCTACAGAGGCAGCCAAGGAGATGATATGGCTTTAATTCTTCATGGAAGAATTGGGACATCCTCAAATGGGTAATTTTCTACATACAAATAGCCAAAGTGCCATTCATCTTGCAAAGAATTCTACTTTGCACTCAAAGACAAAACACATACAATTGTGATACCATTTCATTCAGTCAGTTTTGGATGATGGGAAGTTAAAGCTAGAAAAGATTCATAAAAATGATAATCTAGCAGATATGTTTAGAAAGGTAGTAACAAGGGAGAAGTTGAACTCGTGTTCAGCTTCAGTTGGTCTTCTATACTAAACAGAATAAAGCAACAACTAAATCCAAGATGTTTTGATCTAGTGGGAGCCTCATATGGTAGTAGTATTGCTACAGGATCAATCTCCAAGTGGGAGGTTTTTTAGTGTGGATATTGATCAGTCACCAAGTGGGAGATTGTTAGCTTGTGGTGACTGATCAAGAAAGTACTATCTAGGAAAGTACTATACACTTTTCAATAATTTTTGGGCTGACATGTTCTAACTCATTCTAACCCTAAAGAAGCAAAAATATTGTATAATATGGCTTAGGGTTAGGGATTTCATCATGATGTATGATTTGAGTACTTGCGGCAGAATTGAGCTGTAAGGGATTATAGATTGCAATCAAGTTGTAATCACTAGATAATAAAAAATTGACTCGCTATTGGTGGACGTAGCCCAAGGATTGGGTGAACCATGTTAAATCTTTGTGTCTTGTGTTCTCTTCTGTGTGGTTTATTATTTTTTGATATTGGTTATATTTGCATGCAATTGTTATTTCTGCCTTTTTAATCCTAACATGTGTCAAGGTAAATCTCTTAACCGAGTGGTTTTAACAGACCTATTGTAATCTCTTAACCGAGTGCTTACTTTGTTGTAAGTTTTAAATCCTTTTGCAAGGTAGACTGTATAAGTCTTTTAGCTCTTAACAGGGTAGACCCCTCACAAGGTAGATCATACTTTATGATCAAATTTATAGCCCTAACAGGAAAAATTTATACTACAGTAGTGAAGATTTGTGGGTGTCATCCCCACCCCAGTTTTACCTTTCAAGGGTTTCTAGGTAACCAAAATTATTGTGTTATGAATACTTTCTTGAATGTTGTTTAATGTATTTGCTTCATTACATTGTTATAGTTTTAGTTTAAAGCTATGAAAAGTTTTAGTAATGGAAAAATGGATTAATAGGTGATGTCTAATTCACCCCCCCCCCCTCAGTATCACTTTTCCTAACTAAATTTCCAACAATTGGTATTACAGCTCTAGGGTATCTTATAGGAAGTCTAACCATTTGAAGATAAGGATCTTGAGATGGAAGTTTATAAGCTAGGAAAGGTTATAGAGAATCAGAAGATTGATGTATAGCTGGCATTACAACAATTGGAAGCAATCAGAGGTGAACTGAAGAAATCCTTAAGAAGGAGAAGATAAATTGATATTCAGTAAAATGATTCACAATATCAAGAAGAAGATACTACTAGACTATTTGATAATGGGAACTCTATAGAAAGTGACAAAGCCATAAAAGAGCTATTGGAGAAAAATACCATACTAAGTGATGACATCAAAAATATAAACAAAGAATAAGAAATTCAATCTCTCAGACTCCGTGAAGTAGTTGAACAGAAAAAGAAATTTGAAGAAGACAAGACAATGGATGAAGAAGATAAAAGACAAATATCAATGAGACTTGATGAAAGGACAAGTGACATGTAAAGGTTGATCAACAATCAACTAGACATGGTAAATCAACTAATGTTGGTTAATCAAGAATTGGGCAGGAAAGATATGGAAATCAACAATCCGAGATCTGAAAATGATCAACTAAGAAATGAACTGAGATTTGAAAAGGAAATTAATGAAAGGATGAACAAACCAAATGAAGCTGCAAAATACTTTGAAGAGTTTTTAAGGTCACCTAGAAGATCTGGTGATAGATTTGAACTTGGACTAAATGAGCATTCTTCATCCACTGAAGAAGGAGAATCATCAAAGAGTTGAGAGAAAAAGAATGAAAAACCAAAGAACAACAAGCCCACATGCCATCACTGTGTAAATCTAGGACATACAGCCAACATATGAAGAAGCAAACATGGTAAGTCTGATCTTAAACCTAAATTTAATGGACATTGCTTTCACTATAAGAAACATGGACATCAGGCACAAGAATGCAAGTCTAAGCTCAGTAGTCCACCTATTTCACCAAAATTTCAAGGACACTATTTCAACTGTCAAAAGTATAGACATATAGCTTTTGAATGCGGATCTAAACCTAAATGGTCATCAAATGAACAGATTAAGTCACCTATGAAGAATAACTCATACAAATGGGATTATAACACTTGGTATAGTTGTCATTACTATGGAAAATATGGACACATAGGATAAAATTGTGTGAAGACTCATTTCAAAGGAAAATCTAAAAGTTGGATGAACAAAAGTATGGTGTGCTATAAGTGTAACAAGATAGGTCACCTAAAGAAAGATTGTAGATCACCCATACCAAGTAATGAACAAAGAAATAATGAATATTTAAGAGAGAAATTGAGAAATCAGATGAACAGGACATGGAAGAAGAAAGAAGAACACTAGTAAATTTGAGACCTTTTTTCGATGTCACGTCGTTTGAATTGGGATGGTTAACCATCGATATAATGACACCACCTGATGTCACAATTTTGCAGTCAGAAAAACTGATAGTTTCAATTGGCATCATAATTATGATGACACTAGATGTCACAAGAAGGGGGTGCCAACAAGGTGAACTTAGCGTCAGACATATTTTTGGTCATCGCAATTGCGACGCCTATTCATTGCAAAAAGATAAAAATGATGGTGACTCATCAAAATCGTCCAATAGGTTACCATTGTTTGTAATTTGTGTGTCGATGGAGATGCTGTTAGTGCGATGGATACCCATCAGAAGTGTGCGATGGATATACATCATTTTTATTTTCAATGACATTGATGTTGTGCATCCAACGGAGACCCTTTAGAATTTTACAATGAGAATGATGTTGTACATACGATGACTGGATGTCAGATTGTTTTGATAGATATCCGTCATTATTTTATGGTTGTCACTAGTGCGATGTTAATCAATATATATATATATATATATATATATATATATATATATATATATATATATATATATATATATATATATATATATTGATTAACATATATATTTGTTGATCGAGTTGGTATCGATTCAGAAGGTTGTTCTTGCAGATCTAGTTCCTACTCGTGATTTGGTTATGGATCATTTGGAGATGACTTTGTAGTATATTTAGTAGCGGCTCATGGATTATTGAGTTATTTGTCATGTCGAGAGAGCGACATGCAGAACTTGCACATTGGATATTTGTAGATCACTATGGTGTCCATGATGACTTGGGAGAAGTCTTCTTCTTGGTGAACTGAGCTGAGAGACTTAGATTACAGAAAGTGGGTCATTTGATGCAACTTATGAGACATTGGATGCCTCTTCATAGCAGGTTTGTGGTGAGGTCTGTGGTGTTTCTTTGTAGCTAGGTTCTTGGCAGAGATCTGTTGATTTGGTAGCCATTGAAATAGATCAATATAATTGTCGTACGTGGATTAAGATCTTAAATTATTGAGCTTCCCTTTGTTTTGAGAATAGTTTAACATTCTCTACTTAACAGGGCCAACCACGTGAATGTGAAAGCTCATCTGACTCCTCCTAGGAGCCTATTATGACCCTTTACGACATTTTAAGACCTCTAAGATGTAATTTTAGGGATTGTAAAGGGTCATAAGGGGTCCTGGGACACAACAGCTAAGAAACATAAATGTAGGCATCATGATCACAATTTTTTGGATATCTACATTTATGTTTCTCAGCTGTTGTGATATCTACATTTATGTTTCTCATTTGTCATGTTTATGTGCATGTTCTTTATGTGTGTCATTGTGTTGAGGCAAAAAATAAATTAGATCACTCGGTTATCGATGGTGAAGAATTAGAATACCCTATAGGAGCAGTGGTTGTAACTGGTACATGCCTTAGATGATATGCTATGAAGAACCCTAGGTTATGGTTGTTTGAGGATTGGGAGACACACATAAAGAAAAATTATGACTACACATCCCTCTACTCATCTCTTTAGTTTTTGTTTTCATAGATTCCACCATCTGACATTCCTTTTCGGTAAGAGATGGATGGAAATGTTCTTGACTCTTCGAAGAAGGGCCTGCATACAAATAAAACCTTGTGGTTATTCAAATGGTAAGTTTAGAGTTTCCCATAATTTGGGAGAAACAAGTTTTGAAAGACATCAATATTTCATTGAGGGAAAGGATTTTACTTACATTGAGAAGAAACCTTCAATTTTTTCACTTCATTTTCAACGTCTTCTGTTGATTTTCTTTTCAACTCAATAGATAATTTTATGTTCATCAAGTGATCAGAACTCATCGGAATAGAACTTGTGGAAGGATCAAAGCATTTCCTTTGTGACTCAAAATAACTCTAGATCTTCTCAGAATGAAAAATAGAAATATCTTTTTTCACAACCATCTCTTACCGAAAAAGAACGTCAGATGGTGAAATCTACAAAAACAAAAATTGAAGAGATGAGAAGAGGGATATGCAGTCATAATGTTTCTAGTAGACATCATGTTAATGTGATAGAAAAGAAAATGACCCTGGAGGTTGCTAAGTCTTTCGAATCAGAAAACCCCTTTGGCTTAGTAATTATGAGGCCATATAGTGATATATCGACATTTTAGGCTTGTAAGATTCTCTGGCCTCTCTCTATGCTCATTACGATCACCGAAAGAACAAAATAGTGAATGAGTGTATTTGACAAAGATAAACATGACATATTTTGTTGGGCTGATTGGGTTGGCCTGGTACCATTTACATGGCCTATTTTACTACTGATGTCCCTATTTACATATTTTCATCAAATGACCCAAAAACATCAACAATGGTCCTATATGGTCACTAATAGCAAACTTTTAGAAGAATATGAATGAATGAAAACATACATAAGTGGATGAACATAAATAATGAAGGTACTAGACATTTCCTAAAGTAATGAAGTGTTGACCCGGGGTTCAATCCAGTATGCTCTTGTATGATCCAAAACCTGCAAGGAAGGAAAAGATGGGGTTAGATCCAAAGGATCTAATAAATGCCTGGCACCATATTAATGATCATCATCTATACATTAAAATCATGTGCATAGTCAAGCCATACATAGAATCAACAACATGATAGCATTAATCCAATAAAAAAAAATACATTACAAACGCCAAGCTCACGGTCTCAATGAAATAAATAGTGTATAAAACCATATATGGTGCACAACAACAACAAACATGAAATAAAAGAAATAAAATTGCATGATGCCCAAGCTCAAATTCAAAACAATAAGTGTATTAATGTATGTTTGCATGATGCTAGATATTAAATAGTGAGCTCATGAACAATGTCAGTATTAAATAGTGGGCTCACGAACAATGTATGATGCCCTAGCTTGCAGCCCACGATCCATCAAGACATTTCTTCATGAAATGATCATAAACAAGGAGTACCACATAGTGAATATCAACAACAAAACAAATAAAGAGAGATAAAACACTTCACATAATGCCTTGAAGGTAATAGCTATGTACTCTAAATAGTGCACTTCTCTAAATCATTATATCCAAGGGAATCCATGAGAGGGAAACCTTGAGAAAGTGACCTAGAGCTCCTTAGGCATGGAGTGCAAGGGTATTTTAAGTTTTCTCTCAGCTAGAGCTATTAAGCCTATAACCTTGCTAGTAAACCATGCAATGGGAGATTCAATGAAGACAAGGGCAATAATGCCAATATCCATAAGAAATCTAAATAAGAATGCAATGCAATACTATGCTAGAATGAAGATGCAAGCTAAGCTATAAAAATGAAAAATAGAAGTATTACAAATCCTTGCTAATTAAACTATGTGAGCTAATCTATAGCATAAAGGAAACTAAATTAAGAATGCAATGATAATGAAACTAAACTATGATGCAAGAATAAAAATGAAATGATGATGCAATGTTTCAATATGAGAGATATAAGAATACCATAGCTCCAAAATGCCAAGATTGAGAAGCTCCAAGATTCCAAGATGCTAAGATGCCAAGACTCCAAGAGAATGATAATGCAAGAGATGAATTATGCAAAAGATGGATTATGCAAGAGATGGATTTTGCAAGAGATGGATTTTGCAAAAGATGGATGCACAAGATGAATCTTGCAAAAGATGGATGATTAAGAATGAGGAGAGAGTCTCCTTTTAAAGGATTTTAGAAATGAACGGATGGTCAAGATTAAGAGGCAAAAAAGAATTATCAAAGGTGCAAAATTAAATCTTGGTTGATCCATGTGCTCAAGATTCTCAAGAGGCAAAATCAATGGACATGATTAAGATGCAAAAAAGATATGTGGAAGAGATTAAGAGGCAAAAAGATATGTGGAAGAGATTAGGAGGCAAAAAGAGATTCCACTCACCTTGAAAAGTGTGCATTCATGTGAAGACAAAAAGTCTTTTTCTTTTTCTTTTTCTTTTATTATTTATTTATTATTTTTAGAAAAGTGATTTCCATTAAAAGATTTTTTATTTAATTAAAAAAGATTTGTTCTTTTAATTAAATGTGGCTTAGGATAAAGTGATTTTATTATTTAATTAAAAGATTTTTTATTTATTTAATTAAAAGAGATTTTTAATTAATTAAAAGGGAGCATGTTCTCTTAATTAAATAAGATTTTTTTTTATTTTTTTTTTCTCTTTTTAATTAAATAAGGCTCAAACCTTAGGAAATATTGAATTGATTATGATTTGATCAAGGAAATTGATATAATTGAAAATATTGATATCAATTCAAGGACTTGATAAATTGATAAATGGGGGCCCAAAGTTTAGGCGACCATTTTAGGGTGCATACAATATCAACAATGTGCTCTCAAAGCTCGTGGGTCATCGAGCATTCCAAATGCTAAGATGTAAACAATGCACACTATTAACATTCATATTGTGCCATTAAATCAAAAAATTCCATCAAAATGAAATTGATTTAATGAGAAGACAAAGCTCGAATTCCTACCTCAAATGTCTTGATGGCTTGTGGGCTGCAAGCTAGAGCATCATGCATTATTTATGAGCTAGTTGTTTGAGCACTGGCCAATCAAATAGGGACATGAGGTGCTCAAACAGTGAGCTCATAAACAATGCATGATGCCCTAGTTGTAGGTAGTTATCTCTTCTATAATGATGGAGGAGTGAAAGGTAATGATCGATGAGGTTTCTGCTATTAGATCATACATTAATACACTTACTATTTTGAATTTGAGCTCGGGCATCATGCAATGTTATTGTTGTCATTGCATGCTTGCTACTGTTGTGCACCATATATTGTTTTATACATATAGAACAATAGGTTTGGGGACTTAGACTTATGTTCAACCGTTAGTAATAGTTTGGGGAACTAATTACTCGATGAGTGACTACAGTATGCTAGTTTGCATTATTAGATGATCATGCTTAATTTGTGTTCATTTCATGCAAAGATACATATAAAGGAAAATAAAAATTTTCATCTAAAGATTCCATGTATATATATGAAAAATAACTTGTATATACTATACAAGGAAAATAAATTTCTGAAGAAAATGCAAGAGTACAGGCATACATAAGAGGATGAACATAAATAATAAGGGTGCCAGACATTGCCTAAAGTAATTAATTTTTGACTCGGGTATGAATCTAGTGTGCCCCTATGTGATCCAAAACTTGCAAAGAAAAGAGAGATGGGGGTTAGATAAAAAATATCTAAGCAATGAATGACATTCTATTACTAATCCTCATCTATAATTATGCATGTGCATAGCCAAGCCATACACTTCTGAAAGAAAAATCAAGCTCACAGTCTCAATGAAATAAATAGTGCATAAAACAATATATGGTGCACAACAACAACAAGAATGCAATGAAAACAATCTGTATTTTACTACTGATGTCCCTATTTACATCTTTTCATCAAATGACCCAAAAACATCAAGAATGGTCCTATATGGTCACTAATAGCCAACTTTCAGAAGAATATAAATGAATGCAAACATACATAAGTGGATGAACATAAATAATGAAGGTCCTATATGGACGGTTCTAATGCTTTTCCATTACAACAATTGAGAATTCATCATTTGGTATATGAATAGGTGAAAAACATGCAGACATCTAGACATGTGTTCTGTGAGCTTTCCTACAACAAATGGACTTGTTATGATTTTCACAATAGTACATGTGTTGGCAGGAAAGCTCAAAGTACTACTTAGGAAAATATGAATGTTCATCACCTATGCATATCAAAGTTGATCAAAGAAGGTATATGCACAACAAAACAAATAAAGAGATATCAAACACATCACACAATGCCTTGAAGGTAATAGAAATGATCAAACACTTCAAAATAGAGACATCAGTAATAAAATAGGGACATCAGTAATAAAATAATACACTTACTATTTTGAATTTGAGCTCATAAAGATTAAGATATCCCTATTTTATTATTAATGTCCCCATTTACATCTTTTCATCAAATGACCCAAAAACATCAACAATGGTCCTATATGGTCACTAATAGCCAACTTTCAGAAGAATATGAATGAATGAAAACATACATAAGTGGGTGAACATAAATAATGAAGGTACCAAACATTGCCTAAAGTAATGAAGTGTTGACCCAGGGTTCAATCTAGTATGCTCTTGTATGATCCAAAACCTGCAAAGAAGGAAAAGATGGGGTTGGATCCAAAGGATCTAAGCAATGCCTGGCACCATATTACTGATCATCATCTATATATTACAAGAATGTGCATAGTCAAGCCATACACAGACTCAACAACATGATAGCATTAATCTAATAACAAAAAATACATTACAAATGCAAAGCTCATGGTATCAATGAAATAAATAGTGTATAAAATAATATATGGTGCAGAACAGCAGCAACCATGCAATGACAACAATGACATTGCATGATGTCCGAGCTCAAATTAAAAATAGTAAGTGTATTAATGTATGTTTGCATGATGCTAGATATTAAATAGCGAGCTCATGAACAATGCCAGTATTAAATAGTGAGCTCATGAATGATGTATGATGCCCTAGCTTGCAGCCCACGAGCCATCAAGACATTTCCTCATGAAATGATCATAAACGGGGAGTACCACATAGTGAATACCAACAGAAAAACAAATAAAGAGAGATCAAACACTTCACACAATGCCTTGAAGGTAATAGAAATGATGCCCTAGCTCTCAAAGCTCGTGGGTCATCGAGCATTCCAAATGCTAAGATGCAAATAATGCACACTATTAACATTCATATTGTGCCATTAAATCAACAAATTCCATCAAAATGAAATTGAGTTAATGAGAAGACAAAGCTTGAATGCCTACAATAAGTTCCAGTACTATCTTCCCACACAGTGTCGGCCTCTTCGCACATGCGAAACTCGAATTCCCTCTTTGTGCCATGCAAAAATGTAGTATCGTCTTTGCGGAAGCTCTTCAAATTCACAAAAATTACAAATGACACTTTCTTTTTCAAAATTAAAAAATTACAAAAATTTCATTGGCTCAAAGCAAATAGAAATTGAAAACAGTAGGATATCTTAATCTTTATGAGCTCAAATTCAAAACAATAAGTGTATTATTTTATTACTAATATCCCTATTTGATCTAATAACATCAATATAACAAATAGAGCACTGACCAATCAATTAGGGACATGAGGTGCTCAAATAGTGAGATCATAAAATAATATATTTAGTCTTAATAAAATCTTATAAAACAACATATATTGTGTGAAGTGATTGATCTCTCTTTATTTGTTTTGTTGTTGATATTCACTATGTGGTACTCCCTATTTCTGATTATTTCATAAGGAAATGTCATGATGGCTTGCTGGCTACAAGATTGGGTATCATGCATTATTTATGAGCTCACTGTTTGAGCATCGGCCAATCAAATAGAGACACGAGGTGCTCAAACAGTGAGCTCATAAACAATAGATTTAGTCTTAATAAAATCTTATAAAACAACATATATTGTGTGAAGTGTTTGATCTCTCTTTATTTGTTTTGTTTTTGATATTCACTATGTGGTACTACCCCTTTATGATCATTTCATGAGGAAATGTCTTGATGGCTTGCGACCTGCAAGCTAGGGCATCATGCATTATTTATGACCTCACTATTTGAGCACTAGCTAATCAAATAGGGACATGAGGTGCTCAAATAGTGAGCTCATAAACAATGCATGATGCCCTAGTTGTAGGTAGTTATCTCTTCTATAATGATGGAGGATTGAAAGGTAATGATCAATGAGGTTGTTTCTATTAGATCATACACTAATACACTTACTATTTTGAATTTGAGCTTGGGCATCATGCAATGTTATTGTTGTCATTGCATGCTTGCTATTGTTGTGCACCATATATTATTTTATACACATAGAACAATAGGTTTGGGGACTTAGACTTATGTTCAACCCTTAGTAATGGTTTGGGGAACTAAGTACTAGATGAGTGACTAAAACACCCTAGTTTGCATTATTAGATGATCTTGTTTAATTTGTGTTCATTTCATGCAAAGATACATGTAAAGGAAAATAAATTTTTCCATCTAAAGATTACATCTTTATATATGAAAAATAGCTTGTATATACTATACAAGGAAAATAAATTTCAAAAGAAAATGTAAGAGTACAGGCATACATAAGAGGATGAACATAAATAATAAGGGTGCTGGACATTGCCTGAAGTGATGAATTTTTTACTCAGGTATGAATCTAGTGTGTCCCTGTGTGATCCAAAACCTACAAAGAAAAGAGAGATGGGGGTTAGATAAAAAATATCTAAGCAATGAATGGCATCATATTACTGATCCTCATCTACAATTATGCATGTGCATAGTCAAGCCATACACTTCTGAAAGAAAAACCAAGCTCACAGTCTCAATGAAATAAATAGTGCATAAAACAATATATGGTGCACAACAACAACAAGCATGCAATGAAAATAATCCCTATTTTATTATTGATGTCTCTATTTACATATTTTCATCAAATGACCCAAAAACATCAAGAATGGTCCTATATGGTCGCTAATAACCAACTTTCAGAAGAATATAAATGAATGCAAACATACATAAGTGGATGAGCATAAATAATGAAGGTCCTGTATGGATGATTCTAATGCTTTTCCATTACAACAATTGAGCATTCATCATTTGGTATAAGAATAGGTGAAAAACATGTAGACATCCAAACATGTGTATTGTGAGCTTTCCTGCAACAAATGGACTTGGCAGGAAAGTTCAAAGTATTGCTTAGGAAAATATGAATGTTCATCACTTGTGCATATCAGAGTTGATCAGAGAAGGTATATGCACAACAAAACAAATAAAGAGAGATCAAATACTTCACACAATTCCTTGAAGGTAATAGAAACAATCAAACACTTCAAAATAGGGACATTAGTAATAAAATAATACACTTACTATTTTGAATTTGAGCTCATAAAGATTAAGATATCCCTATTTACATATTTTCATCAAATGACCCAAAAATATCAACAATGGTCCTATATGGTCACTAATTCCCAAATTTTAGAATAATATGAATGAATGCAAACATACATAAGTGGATGAATATAAATAATGAAGGTACCAAACATTGCTTGAAGTAATGAAGTGTTGACCAGAGGTTCAATCCAGTATGCTCTTGTATGATCCAAAATCTACAAGGAAGGAAAAGATGGGGTTAGATCCAAAGGATCTAAGAAATGTCTGGCACCCTATTACTAATCCTCATCTACAATTATGCATGTGCATATTCAAGCCACACACTTCTAAAATGGACTATGCTACAGAACATGTGCACTCAGGAAACATATGCATGCAGTGAGTAAATCAAGACCAAAATGGAGCAAAAAGTATGATGTCAAATGTGTTATCAAGAAACACCTCATGGGTTGTGAGTCAACAAGGTATATATTTTGTTTATACAAGATCAGTAAAAGGAGATCTACAACCTCAAGAACATGGCAATATTAATCCAATAACAGGAAATACATTACAAATGCCAAGCTCACAGTCTCAATGAAATAAACAATGCATAAAACAATATATGATGCCCAAGCTCAAATTCAAAACTGTAAGTGTATTAATATATGTATGATCTAATAGAAGCAACTTCATTGATCATTACCTTTGACTCCTCCATCATTATAGAAGAGATAACCACCTACAAATATATTTCATAATTCCTCCTTTGAAGTCATAAGTTAGTTTAAAATGGAGAAAGTATACAAACTCACCAATTTAATCCCAAAATTTTATAACATTGCATTCTTGTTGTTTTTATGGTGCACAACAGCAACAAGCATGCAATGACAACAATAACATTGCATGATGCATGAGCTAAAATTCAAAATAGTAAGTGTATTATTTTATTACTGATGTCCCTATTTTATTACTGATAAATTTTGGGGTAAAACCTTGCAAGTCTTACACAGACTCAACAACATGGTAGCATTGATCCAATAATAGAAAATACATTACAAATGCCAAGCTCATGGTCTCAATGAAATAAATAGTGTATAAAACAATATATGGTGCACAACAACAGGAAGCATGCAATGACAACAATAACATTGCATGATGCCTGAGCTTAAATTCAAAATAGTAAGTGTATTAATGTATGTTTGCATGATGCCATATATTAAATAGCGAGCTCATGAAGAATGTATGATGCCCTAGCTTTCAGCTAGGGAAAACTTTAAGAAACCCCTCCCTAGAAAAAGTGTAAAATCCTGGCGAATCCTACATTATTTTGGGTCAAAAAAAATAATATTGCTGGCAGATTTTTTTAATTTGAAAGGAAAAAAATATTATTTGTACTAGCGATTTTTTTTCAATTATATGAAAATTATATAAAATATTGGAAAATATTTCATTATTGAAGAAAATCATGATGAAAGGAACCCATACATAAGTGGATGAACATAAATAATGAAGGTACCAAACATTGCCTGATGTAATGAAGTGTTGACCGGGGTTCAATCCAATATGCTCTTGTATGATCCAAAACCTACAAGGAAGGAAAAGATAGGGTTAGATCCAAAGGATCTAAGCAATGCCTAGCACCCTATTACTGATCCTCATCTATAATTATGCATGTGCATAGCCAAGTCATACACTTCTAAAATGAACTATGCTACAGAACATGGGTGTGTGTTAGTGTGATTCAAAAGCTAATATGCCAGATTGTTTTATTATTGAGATAAGGATATCTTAATTCTACAAGAATAAATGTTTTGATAAATATTTGAATTTAATTTTGACAATAAGATGAGGAGTGATATATTTCAAGCTTCAGCGAGACTTTATACCATGGAGTGTTCATAGATTATGTTCGATGCATTATTTACGCTTGTATTGGTGGGAAAACTCTTGAAAATGCGCAAAAGAGATTGCATTCAACCATGTTGTTTACATGACACATGTACTTTACCTCCATCCTAAATCAACATTGCATACAAATCTACAAACAATGTGTGGTATGAAGCCTCATTGAAGCCTTAAAATGATAAGTATTATGATGTTGAGGTATGGTGTGGTAAGCACAAGTATAGTTTCTCGTAAGCTGCTATTGGTATAGTTTTTTTTTTTTTCTCAATAGTTGCAGAATCCATCTTCTCCTATACTTACATGTATGTATACATTTTGGGCTTGGCTTTAATGTCATGTAAATTTGAGTGAAATGGTAATAATATTTAAGAGCAACAAGTATGGCATTTTAAACAAGTATGCATACACATTATATAATAGGAGGAGTGATATATTTTAATGGCAACACTTAATGAGAAGGATGCCTATGTAACAAGAGGAGTGATATATTTTAATGACAGTAGACATAGAAATTGTAGTGAAATGCTGTAATTTATTATTGTAAGTGGACATATAAATTGCAGTGTAAGTACTAGGATGATTATAAGTGGACATAGAAATTGCACTGAAACTCTGTAATTTATTATGGCTCAGTGTTGTATATCCATAGTCAATGTCTATTAAAACTTTAGGATGATACTTATATGATGGCTTAAGTAAATTGTTCTTACCTTGAGACTAGTACACCATGGGATTAGAGGATGGTTGTTATAATAGAAACTGTGTGTCTATGAGATACTTTTATATTTTGTATTAAATGATGATACATATGTGTTTCTTCCTTTTACAATAGTTTATATTCTGATACTTATATCTTGAATTGTCAAATGACCAATGAGTGATAATTTCAAAAGTGTATCATAATTAAAGGCATGTGAATTCATATTGTACTTAATCTGAATGCCACTATGTAATATTTTTACTTACGATATAAATCTTAATATATCCCTATTAAGATATCTCTATTTTATTACTGATGTCCCTATTTACATCTTTTCATCAAATGACCCAAAAACATCAAGAATGGTCCTATATGGTCACTAAAAGCCAAATTTCAGAAGAATATGAATAAATGCAAACATACATAAGTGGATGAGCATAAATAATGAAGGTACCAAACATTGCTTGAAGTAATGAAGTGTTGACCTAGGTTCAATCTAGTATGCTCTTGTATGATCCAAAACCTGCAAGGAAGGAAAAGATGGGATTAGATCCAAAGGATCTAAGCAATGTCTAGCACCATATTATTGATCATCATCTATACATTACAAGCATGTGCATAGTCAAGTCATACACAAAATCAACAACATGATAGCATTAATCCAATGACAAAAAATACATTATAAATGCCAAGCTCGCAGTCTCAATGAAATAAATAGTGTATAAAACAATATATGGTGCACAACAGAAGCAATCATGCAATGACAACAATAACATTGCATGATACTTGAGCTCAAATTCAAAATAGTAAGTGTATTAATGTATGTTTGCATGATGACATATATTAAACAATGAGCTCATGAACAATGTCAGTATTAAATAGTGAGCTCATGAACAATGTATGATGCCCTAGCTTGTAGCTCGCAACCCATCAAGACATTTCCTCATGAAATGATCATAAACAGGGAGTACCACATAGTGAATATCAACAACAAAACAAATAAAAAGAGATCAAACACATCACACAATGCCTCGAAGGTAATAGAAGTGATGCCCTAGCTCTCAAAGCTCATAGGTCATCAAGCATTCCAAATGAAAAGATGTAAACAATGCTAGTATTAAACAGTGAGCTCATGAACAATGTATGATGCCCTAGCTTGTAGCCCATGAGCCATCAAGACATTTCCTTGTGAAATGATCATAAACAGGGAGTACCACATAGTGAATATGAATAGAAAAACAAATAAAGAGAGATCAAACACTTCACACAATGCCTTGAAGGTAATAGAAAAGATGCCCTAGCTCTCAAAGCTTGCGGGTCATCAAGCATTCCAAATGAAAAGATGTAAACAATGCCAGTATTAAACAATGAGCTCATAAACAATGTATGATGCCCTAGCTTGCAGCCCACAAGCCACCAAGGCATTTCCTCATGAAATGATCATAAATAGGGAGTACCACATAGTGAATATCAACAGAAAAACAAATAAAGAGAGATCAAACACTTCACAGAATGCCTTGAAGGTAATAGCAATGATGCCCTAGCTCTCAAAGCTCACGGGTCATTGAGCATTCCAAATGCTAAGATGTAAGTAATGTCACTATTAACATTCATATCATGCCATTAAATCAACAAATGCCATCAAAATGAAATTGAGTTAATGAGAAGACAAAGCTTGAATGCCTACCTCAAGTTCTAGTGCCCTCTTCCCACATGGTGTCGGCCTCTTCGTGCATGCCAAACTTGAATGCCCTCTTCATGCCATGCAAAAGTGCAGTGTCATCTTTACGGCAGCTGTTCAAATTCACAAAACTTACAAATGCCACTTTCTTTTTCTTTTTTTTGTTTATAACCAAATGGTGTCACAATTACATCGTCATCATCACTATTATGACACTGTTGGGAGTACTTGCAAAAAAAACACAAATTATAGTGGCATCACAAATTGGCGTCAAAATTTGACCACAAATATTTTAGTGGAAGAAAGCACAAGTGAAGCTAGTGCATCTGTGGTCAACCAATCCAATGGATCAGGTGATCACACTTCTTCTAACTAAGAAAATAAGGTATGTTTAGAGTTGAGTTTTGAAATGTTTTATCTTACATCAGTTCCTAACATAAATTTGAGTAAAAGTCCATATCTACATTATTAAAGATGAATTAGGACATATTTGAACCATGTGAAGTAATTCATTTTTTATGTCGAGTGTAGTGTTTTGACCGAGTTATCAATGTATGCCGAGAACCTATGGTAGCTGAGATGTGATGTACACCGAGCTGTGTTTGAGCAGTTATATCGACTGAGCTTGTGTTAGTTGAGCTTAACTTAAGAATGTGGAGACAACTATATTCCACCTAGAATACATAGGGAACATTTATGAAGCCCTAATTCAACCGTTTGAAGTCTATAAAGTGGAATGTTACTGTTCATTTCATTTCACCATCAAATTGAGATTTCTTTGAGTGATTCAGAGAGCGTGTAACTTGTTTAAGGGAGATTTCAAATCTCTTCAGCATGTCGTCAGTGAATCATCTACAAAACACTTTCACAAAGGTACCCTACCGAGCAAAATCTTTTCAAGAAATTTTTTTTTAGTTAAAATCAATAGCATCATCCTCATCTACTGCAATGAAGAAACAAGGGATGGAGGTTTTCAACGCACAGTTAGTAAGGAATGAAGTATGTAAGCCTCAAAAGTTTCAGGCCATTCCAGAGAGCACAATTAAGGGAGATCTTAACGGTGGTCTGGCTTCAATTCTGAAAAATGTTTTGATTATGAACAATATTAGGTCATGTTACATGTGTAAAATTGGAGAAATTGGAGATTAAGAGATCAGGGAGGCATATAAAAAATTGTGCAACAATGGAGTGTTGAAGCTAGAACACAAAACGGTTGCTAAACAAGGGTTAGTTCATGCCCTATATTTTTCGTAGAATTTCAAAGTGGAGTGGATCAAAATCATATGAGCAAAATGCACGACATGCAATTATGGTTGGAAGATGGACTAGTTAAGATAACAAAGGATATGATTCACCAAGTAACTGGATACCCTACAATTTAAGGTAAGAGAACAATGAAATGTTCAAGCAAGGAGGAAATTCAGGCAAATACACAGGTAGTTTGGAACAAGCGTGGAATGACTATTTCCACCATCATTGATCTAGAGATTGACTTTGCAGTAAGGGTTATTTCACACAAATTCTACCAATCCAGTCAGTTGGACAGTGTCTCATCTATGGCAGTGGACCAGGCGTGGAAAATTATCAAGAAGGGACACACTTACGATCTCGCTGAGCTCCAGCTAACTCAGCTTGCCAAGAATCTAACTTCAATCTAGAAGGCTAAGAAGTTTTGAAGGAGTAATGGAGAATTATTTCATTGAGTTCAAAAAGAAAATGAGGAAGAGGAGTTGAATTCATGTGTCTCTAGTTGAAAAGTATGGCCAAGACATCTGTTTCTTAGTCGACATAGATTTCACTTATGCACAAGTAGTTTTACTAATGGTTTCATGGCTGATGCCATTACCTTATGAGGTAAACATTGATAAAACTACAACTGCTATAACAACCCTATTAGCCAAAGAAATTGAGAAAAAGGCTCCTTATTTTGGAACTTTTCTAGAGGCTCAATCCAAAATAACCATGGGATTAAAGGCTACAACTGTAGAGAGAAAAAGAAAGAAACTTGTGAAGAATCTAGTTAAAATGATGGGAGAAACAGAGGAGGATGCACCTCTCGAATTAACACAAGGACTGGGAGAAGATGAAGAAAATGACTCCAGTGAGAGTGATGAAGTAGAAGAGGTAGAAGTAGAAAAGAAAAAAGGGAAGAAGACTGTAGTTGTCAATCCCATAAGTAAAAAGATACATAAACCTAAGGTTACATCATCACTTGTACTTAGGCCAAGAACAAGGGCAGTCTCTTCTACTACCCAAATACAAAAGAAAACCCCTACTTTAGGGAAAAGAAAAGTTGTTCAGCCTAAGGTAGTGTCAAGCAAGATAAGAAAAAGACCTAGGAGGAAACTTATTTTAGAAAAATATGATGAGGAGATAGAAAGTGATGAAGAAATAAAGAAGAAGGTTTCATCACAGAGTGTAAAACCAAATGTGGATGAAATATGCCATACTATCAAGAACTCTACTAGACTTGAAGGTTTGAAGCAATTAAGGTTTGAGAGCTTGAATATACGGAATAAAGAAAAAGTAGAAGAAGCTATTCTTGAGATGCTCTACACTTTCAAGATGTTACCTATACAGTTGTGGAAACTAGTCCCTAAAGAGTTAAGAATTAGAGTTGCACAGAAATGGGAGTTTTCTCTCATGACCAAAAAGTGGATAAGGGAGAGCACACTATCTCAAGCTGTACATGATCTATCCCCAGCCAATATTCAAGAAGTTGTGGAACAATACAAGAATAGATTCATTCCAAAAAAAAGAGCTTACTCTATCCTTCAACACAAGGTTGAGGATGTTCTACAAGAAAGTCTAAAGACTTGGAAAATAATTTATGGATTGTTAATTGATAAGGATACACAACAATATGCAAGCACATCTAAGGGTGTTGAGCCAGACAATGCACAAGATGCAAGTGAGTCACCTACTCAGGAGATAGAAGCTCCCAAGGAAGAGATATGTCAAAAGGTATCATGAGTATGTATTGTTGATATCATAGAGGATACCCTAGTAAAAACTCAGTACCAAGGAGGACATACAAGTAGAGGAAGCAAAAGACACATCTTTTCCAGGCAGTAATACTATGCTTTTACAAGTAATAGATTACCCAAAAATTAATGATACACCAACTTTCAACACTACCCCCGCCAAATATGAATTTGTTATAGTTGACATGCTAGCTGGTATGAGCACTACCGAGGAACATGACCAGTCGGCAACAACACATCAATCTACATCTGTCAAGGAGTTACAAAAAGACAAAGGAGATTAGTCTACATCAGTGAATGTAAGTCCTCATGTGGAGGATAAGGGAAAAGAAGAGAAAGACAAAGCTATAGATATTGAAGAGCTGAAGGAGCAAGAGGCAATACAAGCTCTTGTATAGATGTCAAGTGGGAGCACACCAAAGAAGGCACTTAAAAGGAAGATGAAAGTTTCTACACCAGAGGTAACTATTGACAAGGTTATTGTTATTTTGAAATTGGATTCTGATAACTTATCATATGAGAAGATGCAAATATTGCAAGACCTACTAAAGAGGAAAAGAAAGCAAGAATAATTAAGAGAACATCAACAAAAGAAAGTCTTGCAGGACATAAAAGAAATATTTATTGATCCTTTTGAAATGTCTAATGTAAATAACTATGCTCCCATACTGGAACAACTTGTCCATATAGTCAGGAAAGTGACCAATGATGGAAGTGATGCAAGTGAAAAGTTGTTGCAGTGGTCAAAAAAGAATTTTGAAACAAAGGTAATGACCAAGGTATCTACCAAGATTGCAGTAAAACAAGTAGAACTTTCTACTATTATAACTGATTCAAAAGAAGTGGTAGTAAATGCACAAATGTTTCTTACCAAAATATGCAATGTAGAAGAATGCACAAAGGACAACCAGGGGCTGGTAGACAAACTACAACAAGAAATCAAGTCTACTGGTCAATCCTTGAGCTTGGATGCAAATTCTAGCTCAAAACATTATGCCAAGCTTATGCATACACAAGGAAGAATAGCTGAGCTGATGGCTAATGATGGTAAGATAAGGACTTTTCTACTCTCTATGAAAACAATGTTGAAACCTCATCTAGAGGCCATTCAAAGAGAGTTAGAAAAGGCTAAGGACTTAACATAGAATGATCCAAATCTATCTACAGCTGAGAGCCTAGTTCATCTAGCTGATGAGCTAGAAGTGCATTTAGAAGTTTTGAAAGTTGCTGCATCAAGATGGGAAACTACATTACATATGGTTATGATGCTCCATAAACCATTTCAGGTGAAATATTTCATGATTCCAACTCCCGAAGAAATCAGATGTGCCAAAAACAAGGGGGAAATAAAATTACATGACATATTCAGGCACAAAGGAAGGAAGGTAACAAAATTTTGTATATATATATCTTAGAGGGAGTATTTTGCTAATACTAAGTACTTTTGTAAATACAATTGTAATGTCATGACAAAGTATTTTTTCCACTAATGTCAAAGGGGGAGATTGTATATCTCTATATTTTTGTTGACTATTAGTGACTTACATTTAGTCATTATCTAGGCAATGATGGTCGGTCATCACTGTGATCGAGTCATCATGATTAGGCCAAGTCAAGTAATGTATACTTACTAAGCAGTAGTACTGTCGAGTAAACCTATGTTCACTATGTATTTTTGTATTAGCCGAGTTAAGTTTTTTTTGAGCTAAGTAAGTAATGAATACCAAGAAACAATGATATCAGCAAATGCCGAGTACAGTGAATGCTGAGTACTAGGGACATCAATTGTCAAGTTAGCCAGAATTGACATATGAGTTTGTTATGTCACAGTCATCGAGGTAAAATGTTTTGGCCTACATTCATGAACTTTGAATTTTGTTTGTTGAGGAAATTACGGAGGTAATTACACTCCTATTTTATATTCATTGACCCCAATGCAACACTTGGAGCCAATCAAAATTTGTAAAGCTTAAGCAGCAAAAAGAGTAAATTTGGATCATAGATCTTAAATCTTGAAGAAGTTTAGTTTCTTATATAAGGATAAGATCCGAACCCTAAAAATGTGTTAGTGTGTGTGAGAGAATGTGAAGGGAATGAAGGAATGAGTAGAGATTACATTCAAACTAGTGAAGCATTCAAATAGAGTTCAGTGACTGAGTAAAGCAGTGAAAGACAGAATAAAGATAAACCTGATAGATGAGATCAAAATAATACTATGAGGAGAAGATCTGTAATCAACATTCAATGCAAACTGAAGGATCAGGTACTGAGACATTCTAACAAGTGTGTCAGGGTAAATCTCTTAACCAAGTGGTTTTAACAGACCTATTGTAATCTCTTAACTGAGTGCTTATTTTTTGTAAGTTTTAAATCCTTTTGCAAGGTAGACTGTATAAGTCTTTTAGCTCTTAATAGGGTAGACCCCTCACAGGATAGATCATAGTTTATGATCAAATTTGTAGCCCTAACAGGAAAACTTTATACAACAGTAGTGAATATTTGTGGGTGTCATCCCCACCCTAGTTTTACCTTTCAAGGGTTTCTAGGTAACCTAAATTATTGTGTTATGAGTACTTTCTTGAATGTTGTTTAATGTATTTGATTCATTACATTGTTATTGTTTTAGTTTAAAGCTATGCAAATTTTTAATAATGCAAAAATGGATTAATAGGTGATGTCTGATTCACCCCCCCTCTCAGTATCACTTTTCCCAACTAAATTTCCAATAATTTTCATGGTTTGGCTAGTTTTTAAAGAAAGTTTATCAGAAGTTTTAGCAGTATTTGTGGACCCTTGACTGAAACAATGAGAGGGGATAGAAAATAATTTAAGTGGACTACAGGGGTAGAAAAGAGTTTTCAATTGTTGAAATAGGAAGTTACATAACAACCTATTTTAGCACTTACATATTTTAATAAGGTGTTTCAAGTAGACTATGATGCTAGTGGTACAACAATAGGAGTTGTTATGAGCCAAGAACGTAAACCTATTTCTTATTTCAGTGAGAAGTTAAAAGATGCTAAGAGAAAATATTTTGTTTATCATCAAGAATTTTATGCTATAGTTTAGGAATTAAAGAAGTGGAGACACTATCTTCTTCCTAAAGAGTTTTTTTTATATACTGATCATCAAGCTTTGCAATATTTGAATAGTCAAGGAAATTTCAATCAAGGTCATCTGAAATGGGTTGAGTTTTTGAAGATTTATACATTTGTTTTGAAACATGGGAGTGGAAAGTTTAGTAGGGTTGTAGATGCGCTTATCAAAAGACAACTATTTCTTATAGAGATGTAGATTAAGGTGGTTGGGTTCAAGGAACTCAAGAGTTTGTATCTAGAGGATCTTGATTTTAGAGAAGCTTAGAAAGCTTGTAGAGAACTTGTTACTCTAAACAAAATAAAGTGGTTGGATTCCATCATCTAGGATGATATTCTATTTAGAGGGAGTCAGTTGTGCATTCTACGAAGTTCTATGAGAGAGAATCTCATCAAGGATAAGTATAGCAGAGGATTGGCTGGACATTTTGGTCATGATAAAACCCTTGCTTTGGTTAGTGAGAATTATTATTGGCCACAGTTGCAGCAAGATGTCAAGAAGTTTGTACAAAGTATGTCAGATGGAAAAGGGAGTAAAGTAGAATACAAGGTTGTATCAGCCATTACCTATACCAAAGAAGCCTTGGGAGGATATCAGTATGGACTTTGTTCTTGGTTTACCAAGGACTCAACGGGGACATGATTCAATTTTTGTGGTAGTTGACAGATTTTTAGAGATGGCACATTTCATTCCCTAAAAGAAGACTAATGATGTTGTTCATGTAGCAGAATTGTTTTTTAGAGAAGTGGTGAGACTACATGGTTTTCCAAAGAGTATAGTCTCAGATTGGGACACTAAGTTTGTTGGATATTTCTGGTGTACATTGTGGAAGAAGTTAAAGATAGATTTGAAGTCCAGTTCATCACATCATCCATAGACTGATGGACAAAAAGAGGAGGTGAATAGGAGTTTGGCGAATTTGCTAAGATGTTTGGTTGGAGATAAGCCAACGGGATGGGATTTTATTTTACCACGGGTGGAATTTGCATACAATAATTCTATCATCAAGAGCACTGGTAAATCACCATTCCAGATTGTATATGGAAGTAGTCCTAGAAATGTATCTGAGTTGAGAAAGATAGATAAAGGAGAGATAAGTAGTGCTGAAGCTAATGATTTTGTAGAACATTTGAAGAACATCCATGAGGAGGTGAGAAAGTATATTACAAAAATGAATGCAAAGTATAAGTCTAAGGCAGATGAGAAAAGGAGGCATCAAGAATTTTAGGTTGGGGCGAAGTCATGGTTCATTTTCAGAAGGAGAAATTTCCAGTTGGTACATATAACAAGATAAAATTGAAGAAGTTTGGGCCATGTAAGATACTGAAGAAGCATGATTCAGGAAATGCCTATGAGGTAGAATTTCCTACCGAGCTGAATATTTCACCAATGTTTAACATTTCCAATTTGACGGAGTATCATGAAGGGGGTATTGAAGATGAGATCATAGTAGCACAATGGAGTATTCTAGAAACTACTTTAGATACCAAGGAGATTGAGGACATACTGGATAGTCATGTTGGTAGAAGCACAAGGAACAGAACATATGAAGAATATTTTGTCAAATGGAAAGGACAACCTATTGAAGATTCATCATGGTTGACAAGGGAGGAGGTTAACTGCCTTGGTTTTCCTCTTCACACCTAATTTGTGATAGGGTCACTTCTCAAATTACCTCAGGTGTCTAATGCAGGAGCATCTTGGGTGTAAGAGAAATCTTGCATCACCCAAAAATATTTCTAGTTTCTTTTCAATAAGAGTTATCTTGAGCAGAGCTTCTATTTATGGAAACTTACTATTTTTAGTAAGTCAATCATACAAGCTCAGAATGGTCTATTTTCTTCCTTGGAGGTTCATTTTGGTCATATCAATTTTCCATTAAATTTTCATTGCCAGATCAAGTTTAGTTTTGAAGATATTGAGAATTTATGGTATCCGCAACAGGGTACAGAAACTTTGAACTCAATTTTGAAGGCTCTAGAGGCCCCAGATGAGATCAAAACTTCGGTTGACTAGAGCTTGCATGAGTTACACATTGTAGAGTGCTTCGTGCCCTTTCCAAAATGGGGTCATAATATTCAATCGGGTCAACGGGTGATGACTTATGGTCTTCAGAAATTGGGCCACCTAAAATGGCATAAAATAAATTTCCTTCAAAATTTATATTTGGGTTTCAAAAGTTGTTTTGAGCTGACTCTGATGTAATAAAATAAAAATAAAATAATTCTAAGTTTAGTCGGCCTTAGAGGCTAAAATTCTGGAACCTTCATAGGTGGTGGAAAATTGCCTATATAAGGACAGTTGTAGTGTTGTCTAGGGAAATTCAGAGTATTTCTGGGTGGATCTGGATAATGATTCGAGGCTTTTTCCTATAGAATATTGTAAGGGAATATGACCATGTGGCTTTTCATACTTAAATTTGTAATTCCACATTTGTGGAGATAATAAGAAGCACATTTTCTATTATTGCAAATTATTGTTGTTTCTTTGTTTATGTTGTGTGTTTGTGGTATTAAGGGGAGCACCCTTCATCAAAAATATATTAAGTGTGACCTAATTAGGCTCATGTTGTAGTTTGTTAATAAATGTCCTTAAGTGTGTCCTAGATTTAGGATCAATATTATACATCAAATGTAATAGTAATATCTTTTTATTTTAGGCTTTCACACATGTTTGGTGTGTGTGTGGGTGTGTGTGTGTGTGTGTGTCTCTCTCTCTCTCTCTCTCTCTCTCTCTCTATATATATATATATATATATATATATATATATATATATATAAAATAAGATACATATATAAATAAAGGAGATATTTTGTAATCAAGGTAGATGTGTGGATGTATATGTGTGAAGTATAGTGAGAGTCTATGGTAGTGGTGTATATGAGAAGAGTTTTTGTGAAGAAAGATCTAGGAGAGACTTACATACTGATAGTAGTGGACCAGATAGTTACATAAAAAGAAGGGTTCCATTCAAAGCTACTAGTAGTTGTGGTAAAAAATCTTAATTTTTGAACTATTCATTTGGATGCAATTCTATTAGTTCATGTTTTTGTCATATCCATTTTGATATCTTTGTTGTATAAGGGTAGTTATCCCACCTAGTAGTGTGTTGACTAACAATGAGCCAACCCATAATGAGAAAAGCCCACATTGGGCCTTCTAAAAATCACCTTAATTGGTGTCACCCTAACAAGTGTTCATTTTATTACAATTATCTTCCCTATGATTTTGTCCAGTTTGGGTTTCCACATAAATCTTGGTGATATCTATGCCATTTTTTCTATTCTTTCTTATTTATATCTACTGTGAATTTTTAATGTGCTTCATTGATAGATCATAATTTTTTGTTATTGTTGTTTAAATAGATTACTTGTTGGATTATAGAGAGGGGGGGTGAATCAGTAATTCTTGATCATATGTACCTTTAAAACTTTCTCTGATTAAACTTAGTGTCAACTTGGTCAAACACACTTCAACATTAACTGATATTAGTAAATTAACTTTACCAATCAATAATAACAATCACAGTAATCATTCAACACATATAACACTAGTATTTAATGTGGAAACCCAATTTGGGAAAAACCACTGTGGGAATTGTCACCCACTAAAGAAATACTCTTATGAAATATGCTCGATTAAAAGTCAATCTAGTTAAAGATTACAATACACATTGTTAAATGTGACTCGGTTAAGGGATTTACTTCATATCTCTTATGATATTCACTCTTTTAGGAGTGGTCTCGTTAAAGGTCTTCAAATACTCTTTCTAGAATGTTACCTCTTGCAAGGATTTTACAATAAGACTATTAAGTCCACTCGGTTAAGAGATTTTTCTATTACAAATGTTAATAACCAACAGTGGATAAATTGACCTGTAAATTTGCAACTATCCTTTTCATAATCAGATTGTTTGTGCACTCTTTATCTTCACTTCAATCCTTCACTTTCCACTGGCTTTAAAATTTCATCAAACTCATCTTTCTGACTCATAATTCAATCTTTTCCTTCTTCACTACATCAGTAGGTGACTCAATAACCATTCAACTATCCAGTCATTTGTCCATACAATTTCATCCTTTATATAGACTTTTTTTTTCTGCTTAATCTCCTTTATACCATTTTTCTTTAATTAATTTCAATTGTCTGATCATCCTCATATACTAATTTAATGAATTTAGAGCTTCATAAAATGTTTTATCATCGCATTGGAACTTGAACTTTCTTGTAAATTGTACCTTCTCTTTTTTCTTCTTATATGTTACCGTAGATCATTACTTTGAATTTCTTGATCGTAGATCTCGTCAACTAACTCTTCCTTATGATTAGAATATTTCAAATCACCATAGCTCATCATTAAATGTCATTCTGATCCTTGTATTTAATTTATGTTCCTTGCTCACTAACTAACTTATTTTCTTCAACTGAATTTCAATTAACTTCACTAAGTAACTAAAACCTTTTGCTCAGTGTCTTGACTTCATTTCTCTTTACCAAAACTTACTTTTGTTTGACCAAATGACTTTTTTTTCTTGGTAGCCACAACTATTTTTCTTAATGACTTGACTAATCTTCTTTATCGACTTGATATAATTGAATGTTTGGTAGATATATCATCTTAAAATGGAAGCACTTCCATTTGGATAGGTTTACCACCCTCTTTCAGTGCATTTATCATGATAAACCTGCATTTAGGATGCATTTGTATGTCTTGGGTGAAATTAGGGTTAGGATCCTAAGGATTCTAATTAATTCCCCTCTTCTATGACTCTAATTTCTAGGTAGGATATAGAATTGGGTCCTCCTAGCCTTCATCATGTCAATCACATGATCTTTTATCTATCACAGACATTCTATTCTTATCCAGCTTCATTTCTAAGTTTTTGGGCATCCTTAGAGCCTTTAAACTGCATCCTGGCAAATAGTTAGGGTTTCTGGTCAAGGTTGACCTCAACCTAACTAGGTCAGGGTTGACCTTGACCTTGATCTCATCTTGCTAGGATTTCAAATTTTCAATTTCTACTAATTTGGATTTTGGGATTATTAACTTCCTGCCTCCAGGTCAGCTGTTTCGGGCTCTGAAACGGTAAATCCTTTAATTACATTTAATTTAGATCCATTCTCTAAAGGTTAGGACCTACTTGGGATTTAATTCTTCAAGGTGGCCCTTCTAGAGGAGTGTGACCTAATTCACTATAAAAGGAGGCCTTCCTCTCTCATTTTCATATCTCATCTCAAGCAATCAAGCTCTCAAGTTCTCAAGGTGTTCAAGCAAGCATTTCAAGTCTTCAAGCATCTTCAAGCATTCATATTTGGAGCAAGAGAGAATCATTCTTCCTTGATCCATCATCATCAACATTTCAATCATTCAATCATGGAGTAACAACTACGAATTGTGAGAATGGTAGAAGTACTTTAGCCTTGGGGGCTTGGTATGATTTTCTATCACATTCAAATCTATGCATTGTTATTTCATACATATTCGTGCTAGGGTTTTAATCTAGAGGATTAGATCTTAGCTTTACACTTTCAATACACACACACACATATTATTTCAATCGGCTATTCATGGAGGTGGGAATCACCAAAATGGGGGTTTGACTAAGGCAAGACCCTATATAGCCACCCCAAAAACCCCTTTTTCAAATATCTGCAGGTGCTGTTTCGAGAATCAAAGGCCAGATCAAGGTACCCTTTTCGCTGAACTTTCAGGATCTATGAATAGAATCAGAATCAAACTTTAGAATAAAAATGTGGTCTTTGACCTTTTAAAAGGTCAAAGTTGACCTGGGTGAATCTGGAGAAAAGATTTATGGGTTTTGTCTGCCTCGACATTTCTAGTCCAGAACAGGTGATGAAATTTTTCAAAACTTCATACAGACTTCAAAAAATAGGTATTTCTAGACCAATACCATGATGAGGTATGTACTTTGATCTAATTAATTTCCAAGCATTTTCAAATCTATTTATGCTTCTAAACATCCTTTCTAAGTGAATAGGTGATGAATGTTATGTATGTTACTATGCTTCCATTTTCACCCTATTCATTTTGATGAACCCCTTTACGACAACTCTTTCCTTTATGGTGTTAGATTTAAATCTTGTAGATTTCTTTCTTGCATTTATATCTCAAAAATACAAAAAAAAAATTGCCAAATTCCTTTAAAAATACAAAAATATTTCTATTTTTTTTCATGCTTTTAGTACTTTCTTTGTATTCAACATGTATGATTCTTGTTTTGAGTACTTTGATGATGCTTTTATTATACAAGAGGATAGAATCCCTAATGAGGAACATGGTAGTGAGGATGAAAATGGTTCGAATATGGTCTCCATGGATCCTATTCCTATTTCACTCTCCTCCACAACCTCTCCAATTGACATTTACCATAGGGTGTGTGCATGGTTACCTTCATGTCCCTCTCTTTGCAACATTGATAAACCAAAAAAGATATTTCCTAAGCCTTTGATGATGGTAAAAGGATGTCCTCCTATAACAGTTAAGGGTAAACCTAGAGATCCCTTGGATTTCTTTGATAACACTAATTCTGTTTCACATGCTTATCACACATGGAATAATCCTCAACCTACTATTCCAGTTTCTTTACCTCCTTCTCAACCTATGCTTCCCCAAGCACCTAGGTACCCTTCTACCTTTAATGAGTACAACTTAGTTGATCAATTACATGCTACTCCTGCCAAAATATCTCTATGGGAATTACTTCAAACCTCCCTGACATATTATGAGGCTTTGAAAAAGGCTTTATCTACTCTTCCTGCTACACCTCCTAACCAAGAAAACATCCATTTGATTTTGGATTATATGCATGCTATGCCTTCTGTACCTCCTCTTGTGTTTTCTGATGATGATTTACCTTCATTAGAGGTGTAGAATCAATATGATGCTCTTATGGTGGCTGTCTCTATTAATAAAAGTATCATTTGAAGAAACTTAATTGATAATGGATCTGGGCTTAATGTTTGTAGCATGGACATGCTCAAAGCAATTAAGGTTGATTTATCCACCATTCAACCTGATAATGTTCCTATACATGGATTTGATAATATTGCAAAGAAAACTTTGGGTATTATTACCTTACCTGTTAAGGTGGGTCCAGTTATTCTACATACTCCCATTCATGTTATGCTTGGACCACTTAACTATAACCTTCTTTTAGGAAGACCGTGGTTACATACTATGCATGCAGTTCCTTCTACTCTCCATCACAAGGTTCGATTCATCTATAAAAATCTAATGTATACATTACATGCGGATGATGCTCTGAATCCTTTCTTAAATGTAGAATATGCTAAAATATTTGAACCTATTCAACCTAGTAAAGAGATTGAGAAACAATCACCAATACAACAATCTGAGATAAAACAACCTAAAATTCAACAACAAGAAGATCCATCTTCTTCCTCTTCCTTGACTGAAGATGATTGAGGAACATTGGATTTTAATCCCACATTTCTTAGCAAATATAAGGTCTCTGATTTAGACTTTATGAAGCAACAAAATGAATTTGAGAAAAAAGTTTTTATTTCTTCTCCATTATCTGAAGAATTAAAAAGTAATTTTGTTGCCGCTTCAAGCAATGAAACACTTGACACTATAAAACCTGATTGTTATGATATTGTGGCATATGCCGCTCCTTGGAATCCTTCTGATATGACTGATCGATATGGTCCTGGTTATCATTTTCTTAAGAAATCAGGATTCAATGGGAAAGGATGTGGTAAATATGAACAAGGTATACCAGTACCCTTGGATAATGACATTTATGACCATATGTATGGATTAGGATTTAATCCTTACCGACAACCATCTGCTTTTCCTCTCAATGTTAATCATATTTGTAGTGGACAGTTGAAGTTGGTTAACCCATTGCTTATTGATCTTAATGAACAACCTTCTTTGGATATCTTCCCTAAAGAAGAGGCTTTAATGGAATATTTAGGGGCTTATGAGGACTTACCTAAGTTTCATAATAAACAAGGAAAGCCTTATTGCTTAAAAACTGATGCTTATTTTGGGGAACATGAAGAACAAGATATTGCTCCTTTACCGATGGATTCTTTGATAAGAAGTGATTTATTAATCACTAAGACTATTGATATTCAAATGGATGAAACTAATTCTGAAAGGGTGATAAAACTTGGGAAATGTTTGACTCATGATGAATGTGATCAGTTGGCTTCCCTTATGCTTGAATTCAAGGATATATTTGCTTGGACATATTCTGATATGCTAGGTATCGATTCTAAGATTGTTACTCATAACATTGTTTTAAAGCCTAATATGAAACCTGTAAAATAGAAAATTTGAAAGATGAATCAACAAATTGCTTTGTTAGTCAAAGGTGAAATTGAAAAACTATTGGATTCTAGATTTATCTATCCTATTGATTATTCTGATTGGATTTCAAACATTGTGCCTGTGTCAAAAGGAGAAAATAAGATAAGGATGTGCACTGATTTTCCCTATTTAAATAAGGCATCCTTGAAAGATGATTTCCCACTACCTAATATTGATATGATTGTGGATTCCACAGTAGGCCATGCTCTATTATCTTTTATGGATGGCTTTTCAGGATATAATCAAATTTTTATCCCTCCTGAAGATCAATTTAAAACTACATTTATAATACCTTGGCGAACCTTTTGTTGGGTCATGATGCCCTTTGGATTAAAAAATGCAAGAGCAACTTATCAGCGGGCTATGACTTTAATTTTTCATGATTACATCCATAAGATTCTTGAAGATTATGTGGATGACATCTTGGAAAAATCCATACAAAGAGAAGAGCGTGTTACTATTTTATGACAGATATTTGAAAGAATTTGAAGTTATAATATGAGATTGAATCCTAAGAAGTGTGTCTTTGGAGTTGATTCTGGTAAACTATTAGGATTTATAATCTCTAAGCAAGGCATCAAGGTAGATACTGAAAAGATCGACGCTATTGTTAATATGCCTCCTCCTAAAAATATTTCTCAATTACGAAGTTTGCAAGGAAAAATACAAGCTATCCATCGCTTTGTTTCTAACTTGGTAGACCGAACCATCCCTTTTACTTCCTTGCTTAGAAAGGATGCCACTTTCTCTTGGAATGAGGACTATAAACAAACTTTTGAGCAATTTAAGGAGTATCTTGTAAATCCTCCTATCTTGCAGCCTGCTAAGTTTGATAAACCATTTCAATTATACACTTTAGCTACCCCACAAGCTGTGAGTGCATTATTAGCTCAACTTGATGACAATGGTAATGAAAGGCATGTCTATTACATCAGTCAAACTTTATTGGATTATGAAACAAGATACACACCTCTAGAAAGACAATGCTTAGCGGTGGTTTATGCATGTCAAAAACTTAGGCATTATCTCATAAATGCTGAAGTTAGTGTGATTGTCAAATTTGATCCCTTAAAACATCTTTTCTCACAAACTGATCTCTCCAGCCGCTTGGCAAAATGGGTAATTTTACTTACTAAATTTGATCTTAATTTTATTCTTTAGAAATCAATTAAGGGACAAGCACTGATTGATCATTTAGCTAAAGCTCCTTGTCCTCACTCTATTGAAGGTTCTACTCCTCTTGAATTTTCTGATGACAATATTTTAGCCATTCAACAGGATGATATTTGGGAATTATATTTTGATGGGTCTAAGTGTAAGATAGGATCTGGTGTGGGTATCATCTTGATTCCCCCTAAAAAGAAACTCATCCATTTATCATATAAATTGACCTTCCCTTGCACTAATAACATTGCAGAATATGAAGCTCTTATAGCTGGCTTACGAGCCGCTTCATCACTCAATATCAAACATTTACATATATATGGAGATTCACAATTGATAGTTGAACAAATTAAAGGTGGATATCAGACTAAAAATAATAGAATGACATAGTATAGAGATTTAGCTCTCGATGTGTTGGCACCTGCAAAATTCCATGGCCCTACCATTTTTCTTCCGGTCTCTGCAGTTTTTTTTCCCTATTTTTTGGCTAAAACCCTTGTTTGAAATTCAAAAATCTAGCCGTTGAATTAAAAAAACCCTAAGTGTGCCCTAGCCTTGTTCTAATTTCATGTTACTTTTCGGGCCACATAAAATTTCATAAAGGCATGTGCGTTAAATTTTATTCCCTAGCGGCCTTTATTTTCCTACATTTTCATGCACCCAGCGAAATATGTTCCTAAGTATTTCGGCGTTAATTTTTCCTAAGTCCCCTGCAGTAATATTTTCCTATGTTTCACCCTTTTGAAATATGTGGTTGTCATTAATTCGCAAGACTGTTTGGTTTCAGAGGTTTTTGACATGCAAATTCACAACCGTGTGCCATCTATCCTGGCGGGCCCTGTCTTCCTTCCCTATTGACTTGATAACAAGTGAGTAGAATCAATGATCATCGCTATACCACTGAGGGAAGATGTGTGGGTTTTAACATAATGCTTTAACGACAATCATCTGATGCTGTCAGTGGGACCTAGTTTTCAGCTTGTCAGAGGGTCCTGACCTTGTCAGAGAATCGACGAATGACGTAATTTCTTATCAAATTTTTTAAGATTATGCGGTAGCTGTTGATCTCATTCATTGTCAGAGGGTTGTCAGGGCAGCGTAAGATTCTAGATCCGATAGTGGGTATGTAATCTGATGGAATCTTGGAGGTCTATGTGAAGATGAGATCACCATCGATCTTCCTGAGATGGGCCAAGTAGGTTTGTCAGTATTTTTGGCGGTTCTGACAAACGTATGCTTTATTCGCTAGTTTGCGTGATATTTTGGTGAAGAGTTTAAAGACTTGGCAATTTAGTGAATAGTGTTCATGCAATCGCTAAATTTCCTAGCGGTAACATAAAGTTTTCCACAACCTGGTGAAAGTCTTCGGTCCCCGATTCACCAACTATTGATTAGAGGGTAAAGGGTTAGCCAAGGACAGTGAGACCACATGATGATTCATTGCTGAGGTGTCAATTTATGATTAACTAAGCTGGAGGATGATGAGGAATACTATAGGGTGGGGCCATTGTCAAAAGAGTTAGTGACAAGGACAAGATCTACGGTTGGCATAAGATCTTATGGGTTGTGTCAGAGCCATGAGTTCTTGTGCCTACTGTCCGATTTCAAGGGCTTACTTAATGTGGGTCCTATGTCAGGGATGACTAAGCATGAGAAGAAAATAACATGGTGACAGGTGGCATAAAGTAGGCCTAGGCAGGGGTCTAAGGTCTAGCGGTATGGATAAATAGGGTTAGCGGCCCGATGAATTTCATTGCTTTTCGCTCATTTGTGAAATGAGATGGCGGTATTTTAAATTGGCTGGAAATTTAGTGAAGGAAGGTCATGTGATCACTAAGTATTTTAGTGATGACTTAAAATGTTCTGTGAACTGGCGAAAACCTTTTGTCTCTAGTTTGCCAAATGTAACCGGGGTAAGTTTGTTTTCCTTCGGCCGCTAAGTCACTGAGTTAGGCAGTGGGTTAAGATTTTATTGCGTGAACAGGAAATGGCTTTGTCGCATGTTCGCTAAAGGTAAACCTAGGCTGGCAGTTGAGATAGGGACATAAAGACAGTGAAAAGGAGAGATCAAACAATTGTGATATAAAGTTGATCTGATTTCAAATGTTGACCGCCGATTTGCTGCTAGAGCCATAAAATAGCCGTTGAAATTCAAATTCAAATTTGCAGAGGGTTTCTCAATGATAGAAAGGACCAAAATTTATGGTTTTAGCAGCAGGATTTGATGAAATTGTTGTGTCGATTGCTGCAAGGTGGTCCAAAGGGTTTGATGATTGATTGTAGATGCCTATACTATCATGAAATGGACATAGGTAAAGCTTGAGGCATGTTGTAGGTGTACAAATAGACTAAAAAGGCATGGTGTTTGTGTGATCTTTGGTACAAATCAGAGGATTTTTCATTAATGAAGATCAATTTTGGGTTTGTTTGTCTAGGTTTCTTGGTTTTCTCCCTTGGAATTAATTACTGATTGATATTGGTTGGTTTAGTGGGTGAAACCCTAACCCTAGCTATCTGAAGCTTGTTGCATCCTAACTTGTTTGGGATTCTAAGATAGCTAGTGTTATAACTAGTAAGAGTTCTGATTTTGTAACGGTTCTGAAAACTTTTTGGGTCTCCTAGCTTTCTGGTTTTCCAATCCTTTTGGTTCCTGGCTCCAGTCTTTGGCAATCCAAGGGATTCTATTCTCTAGTTCCATGTTCTTGATGGTTGAATGCTGATAATACAAACTTTGCAAAGCAAATTATTGATCCTATGAATTTAAGTAAAGAGTTTACTTGTATGTATTGATACACTTCCATGAAATACAATACAATTTCTACCTTGGTTCTGTTATTATCTCTTTGCTTTGTGTTTATTCTTGTATGTCTCTATTTGTAAGGCATTTGGAACGTACTAGTTGTAAGGCAGCTATCTAATTTTTGCATGAGTTTCTTTCAAGGAAAGAATTAAATCCTTATGTGCCATTTCAGAGAATGAATACATCTATGGAAGATTCTTGATGGTAGCAAACCTAGATTGAGAAGATAGTTTGTAAGGCATTATATCCAAATTGTATGTGGTTTGTAAGGCATATCACTGTATTTCCTAAAAATTCCTCTATTGATTTATGTTAGACTCTTTGCCCAAAGGATTAGGCACTGATCTGATCTCTATCATTCAAACACCTTTCAGTTATCAAACACAAATTCATCATTACCAGTACCATTTCATTTTATGTTCATGTACCTAAAAAATAGGACTGTCCCTAATGTTTTACAATCCATAGTTGCTGATTCCCTAAAGAGTGAATCAAAGGTTAGCCTTCCTTGAGTTTTACTCATAAAAAGAAGGACTAATCACCCTTATGCCATTGTTCATGTTATCATACTAGGAGTTTCATTAGTCACATTTTGGAATAGGTTGTTCTCAGCTATCTTCAAAATTATCTTCCACAAAAGTACCTCTAATAAACTCAGTAGCATGACAATGAAGACCTAATCCATCAATCCATAGTTTACTTGAAAGATAGTAACCTATTTGTAGGCAATACCCACCTGAGTCCTATGGAGCTCAAAGAAAAAGGAGGATCTTATCCAATCCTCATCAATTAGGCTTTTCTTGCAAACTTGGAAACCTATTTACTGAGAATCAAACCAATATCCTTGCCAAGTTTGATCCATAAGAAAAATCTCGAATAGACTGGCGACTCCGCTAGGGAGTTGTAAGAAATATTTTGCTAAGTTATAGAGTTTAGTTAAGCAAGGGCTCCTACCCTATACGAACCAGCTAGTTACCATTGGTGTCTATATTTTAAAGAAAAATTGCCAAATTTTTGGTGGTGACTCTAACAATCTCTACTGCAGTACTGGTTAGAGATCATTCATAAGATGAGTTACAGAGGTACCAGGTCTTAGAGAAATAAGCTTCCTAAGGACAGATTTGGAGAAGGTATTCCAAGTACTTCTAGGCCTGGTCAGACAAAGAGAGGAAGAAGAAATAGAAATATGTTTCATGCTCAGAAGAATAGAAAAGATACTAGGCAAGAGGAACAAATCCAGTCTATTCAAATGAATCAAGAAGGAAATACCTCTGAATATGAGGAGGCTGTTGATTTGGGTCTGAACCAATATGAAGATGAGGTTCAAGTAGGAGATGTTGAGTCTGAGACTACTCTCCCTAAATTAGAAGAAATTTCTGAAGAAGTCTATGAGTTGGAGAGGAGAGTCTAGGAACAGATTCATTTGAGATAGAAAAGAGACAAGGAAAAAGAGGAAAAAATTAGACATGCTATGATTAGAGCTGAGCAATTGAAGAGATAATTGTTGGATCTTGAGGCCATGAATTAGGATCATGTGACAAAACAAGCAGAAGATCGGCTTGTTGTCCATAAGACCTATGAGACAAGAGATCCTAGGGACAAAGGTAAACAAAAGGCTATAGGAGTTTCAATAAATGAACCAAATCATGCAAAGAAGTCCATGGATTAGGTAGCAAGATTAGAGGCTGACTTGGAAGAAGCAAAAAGAAAACAAGAATTGTTGGCCAAAGAGTTAGAAAAGGAAGAGCTTGAAGCCACTGCTGCTGAAATGAAGAGGAATATTAACTTCCTTAGGCAATCTTCTAGACATGCTAATACCCTTTCCACTTCTCAAGCACAAGGAGAAAATGTGTTGAATACTACTACAACTTCATGTATGCCTAAGATTTCTAATATTTTTAATACTCAAACATCTGCATCTTTAGGTGGTGACCCATCTCAAGTAGGTCCCATTCATGAGAGGCATAAGCAATTGGTTTTTATTGGGATTCCTAGTTATCCAAATCCCATCCCTGATGAAATTAGGAAGAAGCTCGCAAAATTCACTGGAAGCAATGCAGTTACTTGCGAAGAGCATTTGAAAAGTTTCATTGATGTGATAGATGACTACAATATTGAGTTTGATGATGTGATCATGAAGCTTTTTGTTCAATCTCTGACTGAAGATGCTAGAGATTGGTTTAGAAATTTACCTCATGCTAGCATATGTTCATGGAATTAGTTTAGGTAGTCTTTCAAGGAACAGTATGGTGATAAAACCAATGAAGGCTTCATGCTTAATGAGTTTAACAACATCAAGAAAAATTCAAATGAGGGTGTTGTTGAATTCAAGGTTAGATTTCAGAAGGCCATGCATAAATTGTTGCAAGTTATCAGATTGGATGATAGGGTGTGTCTTGTCACATACCTAAATGATTTTGATTCAAAGATGGGATATCTTTTGAGGGATAAGAATCCTAGGAATCTTATAGAGGCTTATAAATTGGCTATTAATATAGAGAGCAATAGAAGGATATCAGGGAAATTGGGAAGGAGAGAAGATTGTCCACCATCAGTCTCAAATAGAAGAGAGCCAGGGAAACCTAATGCAAAGCCAAAAGATGATGATAGTTTGAAACAAATCTTGAAAGCAATAAAGGATTTAAATCCTAGTGAAGCAAGAAATAGTAGAGTGCAAGGGAATGATAGGCCATCTTTCAATAACTTTAATAAGTTTCCAAGAATGCAGAACTATCCCTACAATACTCAGTGGAAGGATGGGAAGCCAGTGCAACCTGAAAGAAAGGATAAACCAAATGACAAGACCCCTGACCCTTTGCATAGAAATATAGTGAATATGAATGATGATGTTCCATGGTGTATTTTTTTCCAATCGCCTCATGATCCCTATTACTATGCTATTGCTCAAAGTATTTCTATAGATGGAGATCAAAGCAACAACAATGATGATACTTATGATGATCAGGGGTGTGGTATGACTTCTTCATACATATATGATGAGTTAGATTCTATAGAAGAAGATGAAAACTAAGATGTTGGCAGTTCCCAAGTAAAAAATGAGGTTTACCATTAGCAAGTGTTTTTTGATGAAGAAGATAATCACGTTGATGTAGTTCAGTGCAATACTCTAAGAAGTGATGAGTCAGTAATGTTGAGAAGACCTTTTGATGAAGAAATTGCACAAATCATAGCAGACATGGTGTCTCAAATCAAAAGAAACTATAATTTGAGAAATAGGGTGGTAGGTTGCCCAAGTGGCAAGCCTGCTAGAATTTTCATCAAGAAAATAGAATGGGATGAAAGAAAAGCCCAAAATAAGCAAAAGGTTACTGACACTGCTGACAAGACCAAGTTGAAGAAAAATGTCAACTTCACAAAGCCAATTGTGGCCTACAAGGTAAAAGCTAAACCTCTTGTGAATACTGTTTCTCCTTTGCAAGAGAAAGAAAAGGGTCAGAGCAAAGATTATTCCAATGTGGTTACACATAAAGAAGATAAAGAGGTCACTGCCATTGGGCAAGATGTGGTTGACCCAAAGTATGTTCCCATTGACATGAGAAAATTATTGTCACAAATCACTATCAAGGTCTCCTTATTAGAAATGATGAGGATAAAGGAGCATAAAGTTAAGGCTTTGAGTTGGGTAAAAGGAGCCTTCTCTCCTGATACCCAAAGTTCCACCAAGGTTGATGGAATGGATATTGTAGCAAGTGATTCAATTGAGAACTAGTGTGGGGAGATCATCTTTGAGATCCCTCAAATTTATTTGGACACTAATGTTATGAATGTTGTGTCAGGAACAGTTGATCCTTTCTTTTTGTCCTTAATAGTGAATGGAAAGTTGTTAAGAAATTGTATGATTGATTCAGGAGCCTCTAATACTGTTATGCCTACAAAAATAATGAGATCCTTGGGTCTGAAAGTAGATACACCTCATGGTAGGTGTTAGGCTATGGATTCAAGAGAGGTCCCTGTCATTGGTACTATAAAAGCACTTCCTTATAGGTTGACAGCTTTCCCTGACAAGTTGCTAACAATGAGTGTTCTAGTGGTAGATATTCCCCCTCATTATGGGATGTTGTTGTCAAGGAAGTGGAGTGCTAAGATGGGAGGTAGTATTTAGTGTGATTTGTCCTTTGCATCTTTCAATATTGATGGTGACAATGTGAAAGTATCTAGAGAAGGTAGAACTCCACATATGATTGAAATAAATGGTGATCATTTAAATTGTTGTGTGGATGTTGACATGGAGAATTTCAAATTAGAAGAAATTGTCCCACCAATGGAAGAGATAGATCCACTAGTTGCAGAATTAAAGGAACAACAAGATGGATTGTAGCAGATGTACTTTGATGGAGCATGCTCAAAAGAAGGCTCAGGAGTTGGGGTCTTATTCATATCTCCATCAGGTACTACGTCTAAGTATTCATTCTGATTGACTTTTCAATGCACAAATAATATTGTTGAATATGAAGCATTGTCTTTGGGATTGAATATTGCTGTCAAACATGGGATAAAATGTTTAAAGGTTTTTGGTGATTCTGAGCTTGTGGTGGCACAAGTTTGATCTAAATATGTGGTCAATAATGATATATTGAAATTGTATAAACATGTAATATGGGATCAGGTTGAAATGTTTGATGCTTTCAATATATGCTGGGTAGAAAGATCAAATAACATGATGGCTGATTTTTTGGCCAATGTTGCTCTAAAAAGGGATGATTCAAATTTGTTTGGAGTATCAATTCTTGAACTAAAAAGTAGACTAGTTGTTGCAGACAACATTTACAATTGGCAAGTCTTTGAGGATGATCATGACATCCTGAGATTTATTCATTGTCTTGATATATATGAGGATCAACATATAGACTGCAACACCTTGGTTGAGGAAATTGAAGGCAAGGACATGATCATGGGAAGTGAGGTGATCTAGTTGAGTTCAAATAGTATTCCTTAAGGCTTAACTGAGTTTAAAGCATTGTATAGAAGCCAAGATGATCATATGTCAAAAATAAGTAATGCTAATGTAGAAGATCTAGAGGAAGTGAATTTGGGATCACATAATGCTCCTCAAATGGTCTATATTAGAAAAGGATTAACCCCTCAATTGAAAGATAAGTTGATAAGGTTGTTAAGGAGGTACAAGCATGTGTTTGCATGGTCTTATGATGACCTAAAAGCCTATAGAGAGGACCTTTTCCAACATGAGATCCCATTAAAGAAAGATGTCAAACCATTCAGACAAAAGCAAAGACCCATTAATCCATTATTGGCTCCTAAGATGCAGCAGGAGCTAGTCAAGTTGAGTGATGCAGGAATAATTCAACCTATAAGGCATTCAACTTGGGTGTCTAATTTAGTCCTAGTTAGAAAGAAGAATGGTGACATTAGGTTGTCTATTGACTTCAGGAATTTGAATGTTGCATCATTGAAAGACAACTATTCACTACCTAATATGGAGGCAATGTTGCACAAGGTCACTGGTTGTAAGTTATTGTCAATGATGGATGGATTCTCTGGATATAACCAGGTGTTGGTGAAAGAATCTGAACAATTCAAAACTACATTCACAACACCTTGGGGAATATATGTGTATGTCAGAATGCCATTTGGTCTCAGAAATGCTGGAGCAACTTTCCAAAGAGCCATGGATGTTTCTTTCAAAGAGTACATAGACATGTTTATGGTTGTGTGTCAGGATGACCTAACTACTTATTCCAAGAAGGCTCATGATCATTGTTCGCACCTAGAAAAGATTTTTGTCAAAGCTCTAGAGTATGGTGTGTCCCTGAATCCTAAAAAATGTAATTTTGCAGTCAAAGAGGGAAAGCTTTTAGGACATATTGTATCAAAAGATGGGATAAGAATTGATCTGGAGAGAGTTGAAGCAATCAGGAAAGTGTCTACACCAAAAAATCTCAAGGGGGTGTAGTCCTTTCTAGGGAAGATCAATTTTGTTAGGAGATTCATTGCAAATTTTGCTGAAATTGTCAAGCCTATAGTAAAGTTGTTGAAAAAGGATGTGAAGTTTCAATGGACTGTAGAGGCTTAGACTGCATTTGAGAAAATTAAGGATGTGGTCCAACAAGCACCTGTGCTTAGGTCTCCTAACTATACCAAGCCTTTTTCATTGTTTTCTTTTGCATCATTTCACACCATTGCTGTTGTTTTATTGCAAAAGGACAACGAGGGTTTTGAACATCCAATTGCATTTTTTAGCAAATCCTTGTAGGCTACTGAGTTGAATTATGAGATGATGGAGAAGAAGGCATATGCATTGGTAAAAGTAGTCAAATCTTTCAGGCCTTATCTAGTGTGTGCAAAGGTTGTTGCATATGTCCCACATTCAGCAGTAAAGGATGTTCTTACTCAATCTAAAGTCATTGGTAAGAGATGCAAGTGGATTACTAGAATTCAAGAATTCAATTTAGAAATCCATATCACTAAGTTGGTAAGAGGACAAGGTTTGGCAAAATTGATGACTGAAGAAAATATGGACTTAGTGCAAGTAAATAATGAAGGAACTCCAGCTATGACAATCACAAGTATTGAATTGCAACCAAAATATGTTGATATTGTCTATTTCATAAAGAATGCTAGATGCCCAGACTATATGATAGATAACCAAAGGAGGTCCTTGAAATTGCAAGCTTATAAATATACATTGATACAAGGGGACTTGTATTGGAAGAATAGAGATGGAGTCTTGTTGTTTTGTCTTGATAGATATCAGGCAGAGAAGGTTTTAAATGAAATGCATGCTGGTGTTTGTGGAGGTCATTTTTCAGCAAGGACTACTACTCACATGATTTTGAGGGCTGGCTATTTCTAGCCTACATTGTTTAAAGATTCATTCTAGTATGTCAGGAAATGTGAAGCTTGTCAGAGGTTTGCTTCAAAATTAAAGTACTCAGGAGCACTGTCATTAAACCCAATAGTTGTTGAAGCACCATTTTCCATGTGGGGCTTGGATTTCATAGGTGAGTTTGCTGAGAAATCTAGTGGAGGACATAGTTATATACTTGTTGCAACTAACTATTTCACAAAATGGATAGAGGCTATTCCTACAAAAGGGGCAACAAGTAAGGTGGTGATTGATTTCTTACTTGACAATATTTTGACCAGATTTGGTGTTCCTGTGAAGTTGATTACAGATAATGCAATGTGTTTCAGATCAGATGAGTTTAAGGAGTTTTGCAAAGATAATGGAATCATAACTTCCTATTCATCTCCTTATCATCCTCAAGAAAATGGATAGGCTAAGTCTAGCAATAAAAGCATCCTGACAATCTTAAAGAAGACACTTGAAAAGAATAAGAGAGCTTGGCATTCCAAGTTGAGATTGGCTTTATGGGCAGACAGGATTACAGTGAAAAGAGCCATTGGGAAGTCTCCCTTTGAGCTTGTGTATGGTTTGCAGTCAAGGCTACCTATAAATAATCTAATTCTAGTTTATCAGTTTATTCAAGATGAAGAGTTGGATGTCACAGAGCCAATGCAGAATAGAATTATGCAGCTGACTGAGTTAGATGAATAGAGAAAAGAGATTCAAAAGAGTAATATCAAGTTGCAATAGAAGATGATGTACTTATTTGAAAAAAGGGCAACTACCAGAAAATTCAAGGTTGATTATTTGGTACTTCAATGGAATGTGAGGGTAGAAGATAAAGGGAAGCATAAGAAATTTGAATCACTGTGGCTTGGTCCTTTTGTGATTCATGATAGTTTTGGGAAGGATTCCTACTTGCTAAAGAACATGGATGGTGAAGTTTTTGAATTTCCAGTGCATGGGAAATTCTTGAAGCCCTTCTTCAGTTAAGTTTTTGATTATCATGCATGTGTAAATACTTTGTAAATTTTTGTATAGGTTGTGTGTTTCTTTCCCTATTTTAGGTTAGTGTGGTTTTTGGTCTGCGTCCTAGAGTCCTGTTGTTCTTGTTAAAACTTGTGTTTCAACATCCTTAGATAGAGCCACTAGTGGCACCTACAAAATTCCATGGCCCTACCATTTTTCTTTCGGTATTTGCAGTTGTTTTTCCCTATTTTCTGGCTAAAACCCTTGTTTGAAATTCAAAAATCTAGCCATTGAATAAAAAAAACCCTAAGTGTGCCCTAGCCTTGTTCTAATTTCATGTTACTTTTCAGGCCACTTAAAATTTCATAAAGACATGTGCATTAAATTTTATTCCCTAGCGGCCTTTATTTTCCTAAGTTTTCATGCGCCCAGTGAAATATGTTCCTAAGTCTTTCGGCGTTAATTTTTCCTAAGTCCCCCGTAGTAATATTTTCCTATGTTTCACCCTTTCAAAATATGTGGTTGTCATTAATTCGCAAGACTGTTTGGTGTCAGAGGTCTTTGACATGCAAATTCATGATTGTGTGCCATCTGTCCTAGCGGGCCCTGTCTTCCTTCCCTGTTGACTTGTTAATGAGTGAGCAAAATCAATGATCATCACTATACCACTGAGGGAAGATGCGTGGGTTTTAACATAATGCTTTAACGACAACCATCTGATGCAATGGTAGACAAATTATGGGTCCAAAGTGACACGTAAGTACAAATGGCAGGCTTTGATTGGTCAATGGGTGAGTGAATGGATATGCTATCAGTGGGACCTAGTTTTCAACTTGTCAGAGGGTCCTAACCTTGTCAGAGAATCGACAAATGGTGTAAGTTCTTATCTAATTTGTCAGAGGCTTGAGATTATGTGGTAGCCATTCATCTCATTCATTGTCAGAGGGTTGTCAGGGTAGGGTAAGATTCTAGATCCAATGGTGGGCATGTAATCTGATGGAATCTTAGAGGTCTATGCAAAGATGAGACGACCGTCGATCTTCTTGAGATGGGCCCAGTAGGTTTGTCAGTATTTTTGGTGGTTCTGACAAACGTATGCTTTGTTCACTAGTTCACGTGATATTTTGGTGAAGAGTCTAAGGACTTGGCGATTTGGTGAATAGTGTTTGCGCAATCGCTAAATTTCCTAGCGGTAACATAAAGTTTTCCATGACCCAGCGAAAGTCTTCGATTGTCGATTCACAAAATATTGATTAAAGGGTAAAGGGTTAGCTGAGGATAGTGGGACCACATGATGATTCATCACTGAGGTGTCAATTTCTAATTGATAGAGCTAGAGGATGATGAGGAATACTATAGGGTGGGGCCATTCTCAGAAGAGTCAGTGACAAGGACAAGATCTACAGTTGGCGTAAGATCTTATGGGTTGTGTCAGAGCAATGAGATTTTGCACCTGCCTTCTGATTTCAAGGGCTTACTAAATGTGGGTCCTATGTCAGGGATGACTGAGCATGAGTAGCAAATAACATGGTGACAGGTGGCATAAAGTGGGCCTAGGTGGGGGTCCAAGGTCTAGCGGTCTGGATAAATAAGGTTAGCGGCCCGATGAATTTCATTGCTTTTTGCTCATTCAAGAAATGAGATGGTGGTATTTTAAATTGGCTAGCGATTCAGCAAAGGAAGGTCACATGATCACTAAGTATTTTAGCGATGACTTAAAATTTTCTGTGAACTGGTGAAAACCTTTTGTCGCCAGTTCGCCAAATGTAACCGGGGTAAGTTTGTTTTCCTTCGGCCGCTAAGTCACTGAGTTAGGTGGTGGGTTAAGATTTTATTACGCAAATAGGAAAAGGCTTTGTCGCATGCTTGCTAAAGGTAAACCCAGGCTGGCAGTTGAATTAGGGACATAAAGACTGTGAAAAGGAGAGATCGAATGGTCACGATATAAAGTTGATCTGATTTCAAATGTTGACCGCCGATTTGCTGCTAGAGCCATAAAATAGCCATTGAAATTTAAATTCAAATTTGCGGAGGGTTTCTCAGTGACAGAAAGGACCAGAATTTATGGTTTTAGCAGTTGAATTTGATGAAGTTATTGTGCCGACTGTTGCAAGGTGGTCCAGAGGGTTTGATGATTGATTGCAGATGCCTGTACCGTCATGAAATGGACATAGGTAAAGCTTGAGGCATGTTGCAGTTGTACAAATAGACTGAAAAGGCATGGTGTTTGCGTGATCTTTGGTACAAATCAGAGAATTTTTCATTGATGAAGATCAGTTTTGGGTCTGTTTGTCCAGGTTGCTTGGTTTTCTCCCTTGGAATTAATTACTGATTGATATTGGCTGGTTTAGGGGGTGAAACCCTAACCCTAGCTATCTGAAGCTTGTTGCATCCTAACCTATTTGGGATTCCAAGATAGCTAGCGATATAAGTAGTAAGAGTTCTAATTTTGTAATGGTTCTGAAAACTTTTTGGGTCTCCTAGCTTTCTAATTTTCCAATCCTTTTGGTTTGTGGTTCTAGTCTTTGGCAATCCAAGGGATTCTATTCTCTAGTTCCATATTCTTGATGGTTGAATGCTGATAATACAAACTTTACAGAGCAGATTGTTGATCCTATGATTTTAAGTAAAGAGTTTACTTGTATGTATTGATACACTTCCATGAGATACAATACAATTTCTACCTTGGTTCTATTATTATCTCTTTGCTTTGTGTTTATTCTTGTATGTCTCTATTTGTAAGGCATTTGGAACATACTAGTTGTAAGGCAGCTATCTAATTGTTACATGAGTTTCTTTCAAGGAAAGAATTAAATCCTTATGTGCAATTTTAGAGGATGAATACATCTGTGGAAGATTCTTGATGGTAGAAAACCTAGATTGAGAAGATAGTTTGTAAGGCATTATATGCAAATTGTATGTGGTTTGTAAGGCATATCATTGTATTTCCTAGAAATTCCTCTATTGATTTATGTTAGACTCTTTGCCCAAAGGATTAGGCACTGATCTAATCTCTATCATTCAAACACCTTTTAGTCATCAAACACAAATTCATCATTACCAGTACCATTTCATTTCATGTTCATGTACCTAAAAAATAGGACTGTCCCTGATGTTTTACAATCCATAATTGCTGATTCCTTGAAGAGTGGATCAAAGGTTATCCTTCCTTGAGTTTTACTCATAAAAAGAAGGACTCATCACCCTTATGCCATTGTTCATGTTATCATACTAGGAGTTTCAGTAGTCACATTTTGGAATAGGTTGGTCTTAGCTATCTTCAGAATTATCTTCCACAAAAGTACCTATAATAAACTTAGTAGCATGACAATGAAGACCTAATCCACCAATCCATAGTTTACTTGAAAGATAGTAACCTATTTGTAGGTAATACCCACCTGAGTCCTGTGGAGCTCAAAGTAGAAGGAGGATCTTATCCAATCCTCATCAATTAGGTTTTTCTTGCAAACTTGGAAACCTATTTACTGAGAATCAAACCAATATCCTTGCCAAGTTTGACCCACAAGAAAAATCCCTAACATGATGTCCTTTCACAATTTTCCTCTTACACAATCTAGACATTACCAAGGAAAGATAATCGACATGCAGATGCTATGGCAAGTGTGGCATCCTTGGTTTGTCCTGAGAATAATGCTAAAAATTTCCAATTTACAATACAAACTCTTAAAAGCCCTGCAATTTATGATAAGATTACCTCTGATTTTTTCAACTTGCATTTGGATGAATGGTATTCACACATTTTTCATTTTTTGAAGGATGGTACCTTTCCTGAATCAGCAACAAGGAACATGCGTAATCACATTCAAAAACTTGTGCTACGCTATATCATTTTAGGAGATGCGCTATAAAAATGCTCTTACGAAGGTTAATTATTATGGTGTCTCAATAGAACTAAGATTCCTGTAGCTTTAGCAAAAGCTCATTCTGGTTCTTGTGGGGGACACTTTGGTGGCAAATATTTAGTTCATAAGTTACTTTGAATGGGGTATTATTGGCAAACTATGGAACAAGATTCTTTTATGTTTGTTAAAAAATGCCCTCAATGTCAATAGCATAGTAATTTGATTTATGCTCCTTCTCATGAGCTTCATAATCAAGTTTCTCCATGGCCTTTTAGTATTTGGGGTTTTGATCTTATTGGAAAAATCTCACCAACTTCTTCTCAAGGACATACTTATATTCTCACCGCTACGGATTATTTCATGAAATGGGTTTTAGTTGTCCCTCTTCATTCTACAACAATAGATATTATTTGTGATTTCATCCTTAATAATATTATAACAAGATTCGGTATTCCCTCGACAATAGTTTCAGATAATGGAACTTCTTTTAAGAATAAAGACATTGCAAAATTCTTGGAGAAATATAGGATTCAACATAGATTTTCAACTCCTTATTATCCTCAATCTAATGGACAAGCTGAAGCATTGAGTAAAATTATTGAACAAATTCTATTAAAAATACTTAGTAAGCATGCCAAAGACTGGCATACTCAACTAACTTACACTTTATGGGCTTATAGGACTAGTGTCCATACTGCTATAGGTACTTCTCCTTATAATCTTGTTTATGGTACTGAGGCTATTATGCTTTTGGAACTAGAAATACCATCCTTACATGTTTCATTTCATGGGATAATTGATAAAGATACTTTTCATGAACAACATTTACAAGAATTGGAAATGTTGGATGAATAATGAATACATGCCTTAGATCATATAAAAGCTTATCATAAATCTCTCTAGAAACAATACAATCATAAGGTAATTGAATGAACATTTGTAGTTGGTGATTTAGTTTTTTATGAGAATCAATGAAATGTGAATGCTTTACCAGGCGAAAAAGGAAAATTTAGCCCTAATTGGCTTGGACCTTTTGGTGTTATTGAAAACTTTGGTTTAGGTGCTTACAAACTTGCTAATATGGATGGTGTTTCTTTTAAGGAACCCATTAATATTATGCATCTTAAATGTTATTACCCTTAATCTCATTTGTTCTATGTGCATTTATGTGTTCCTTATAATGATTTATTTTATAGGTTATGTAGTTTTAGTAAAAATTACATATTGAATATGTTTATGCACTTTCTTTATTTCTTTCTTTCTATTAAGTTTATATTGATGAAAACATAATATTCAAGTATAGAACTAATTAGTAAAGAAATTTTTTCATTTATCAGCAATCCATAAGTTTTTTCAAAGTTATGATACATATGAGGCCAATGGCCCTATCTATCACTACACCTATCACCATGCTACTCTGATGGTCGATGACTCCCAGATCTCTCTCCTTTGTGATAGGAAGATGAAGATTTGTGTGTCTATGTATGGTTCCTAGATATGCTCATGGCCTGAACACATTATTGGAGACTCTATATCTCTGTCATCATCTTCTCCTCCCTCTCTCTGCACATCCTCAACTCTTGCTGGATGCATACAAAGATATCTGCATGTCTTCCTGGATCTCCATGCCCAATGGAAGACTCTCACTCATCAGCTAGAAGTCGGTAGGAAATAATGTTATCCTTGAGAACCTCAGATAAAAAACTCCTCCATTCCTCTATGCTAGCTATAGAGGAAACATACTTTTATCATGCTCATATCATATTTTCATCAAATCATATTTGTAATCAAGAAATTCATAGTCCATACCTGGGTCTCCCTCTTGGACATCACTAAAGTGTCTAGATGGTGGGGGTGTGGAGTGACTACTTTCTCCACGCTCGCTATGTCTAGGTCACAGAGGTGGTGTCTCTATGTGGGGCCGTGGGGGCCATCACAATCTCAGTGGTGATGCAGGAGTGATAGGTATATCTGCACCAGTATCACTGACTGGGGACATGTCCTCAGATCTATCATCTACTCTCTCCTCCTCCTCCATCGATTCCCCCTCAGAGATGTGTTCCTCCTCATTTCTAATATCCTCATCTTCCTCGCTATCTGCACTATCCTGGTGTGTCCTCTATCTATAGTCTAGATCACCTATAGGATAATCCTCAGGGAAGATAGGGTGGGTCCCCTCTAAGCTCTAATACTGAATGTAATCTCAGCTAACCCTTGCATAGGATACATCTAATTATACTACAATATCCTCTATCTCCTCTATCTCACTATCCTCTATGTTTTTTGTTGAAGGTCGGTGCATGGCACCGGGTCTTTGATGGTATCTTGTTAGATGTGCATAGCGAGGTACTACCTTAGGGACTCCTTGTGGTAAGCCGAACTGTCTCATCACTTGATCATAATAATATGGCATCACTATATGGCTCTGGTGACCTTCTAGCAGCTTATGTTGCTGAGAGTGTCTCATCTGGAATCGGGTGTCTAGCCACTCTATCATCTGGCAGTAGGGCCTCCATATCACATCAGCACTAGCAATACGATCTAGATGTACTCTCCAGTAGAGCATATCTCCAAGTTTCCAGATATATCTCATAGGATATGTAAAGGCTCTCACCGTACTCACATCTACCATCACTAGCACTCCCTGTGGACGTGTACATGTGAAGTGCTCAAAAATCCAAATCTATAGAATGGTGCATGTTGATAAACTCTCTCACTGATACCTCACCAGTTGACTCAACTCATGGTATAGCTGACAGAGCATGATGCAACCCCATGAGAACATAGTCCTCTCTCTATCCATCCTCTGAATCAAATGAGTCATAGGTGAACAAAATACAGTACCCTTTGAGTTGGGTAACACAACCAAGACTACTATACATAGCATCACCTTCCATACTAAGGGAGTATGGCCTGATCCTATGGCTAATAGTGAGATGTGATTTGAATGAGTCTGCATTGCTAGATGCCCACCTGTATAGTACTCTGCATCTACATGAACCTCCTCCCAACTTCTATGTGTCCTGGGTCTAACAGTCTCTCCTCGGATCAGAAGTCTCATAATCCTGTATACATCCTCTAATGTCACTATAATCTCACCGGTAGGAAGATGGAAGGAGCATGTATCCTCATCCCATCTCTCTATTAGCGCAAATAACATCTCCTAGTGTAGCCTGATCTATGGAAGGACTGATACCCAATATAGTCCTACATCCCTCAGTAGCTGTAAATCCTCATTATCCAAATCAGACAGTCTCTCCCTGACCTACACTAGCAGCTCCCCAAAGGGATGCTCTCGGAAGTAGACGAGGTCCTGCACTCACAAACCAGCATCATATCAATCATCTACATCATCAAATCTGAAAATACAACTGATCTAGATCAAAGTCGACCTCAGTTAGGTCAAGGTCAACCTTACTAGGTTAGGGTCAACTTTTCTGGGTTAGGGTCAACTTTTCTGGGTCAGGGTCAACCTTTTTGGGTCAAGGTCCACCTAAATGGGTCAAGGTTGACCTAATTGGGTTAGGGTCAACCTCAAGGGGGTAAAATTAACCTTGCTCAGCAAAAACATGAATTTGGAAAGAATCTTACCTCAAGGAGTGCTCATCCGGTAGCTAGATGGTGTCTCACAGTCTCCAGGCATGTCGCTCACAGTTCTTCTCTTCTCAACATCTTGCTTCTAATTTTGAATCTATAAATGGTAAGAATGAGTAAGTATTATCTTTTTCATCTCTTTTATAGGTTTAAAATAAGGGTTAGGGTAAGAATTTCCTTTTATGCATTATGATAGACATTCATTCTTTTCATCATAACTTGAGTTAGATAACTCTATTTTTCATGCTGTCAGTGGTGTTGGAATTGTAATTTAGATAGCTAACTCCTTGAACTAGTTTGGGAAGGGTAGGAATCCTTCTAATAGGTTTAGGAATGAAATTTTCAACACTCTACATATCTAGTATCTAGAGTTTTCTTATCACCCTGTTTCACCCTTCCAAAGTGGAAAGCCGAAACAGGGGGGGCATAAGGGGCTCTATATACTTCTCAAAATATCATATAGTAAGCTCTAGGTGATTATATATTTTCATTAACTTGGTGTATTGCAGCTTCTAATAGTTTTCTGCAGGATCTTTACATCAAGGACTAGGATATATCCTTTTTCATCTTTATGATATTTTCTTACTTTAGCTTGCATATTCACGTAGTGTCATATCTAAGCTAAAGTGGGGGCTAAATGTATCATCTTAAAATGGAAGAATTTCCATTTGGATAGGTTTAGCACCATCTTTTAATGCATTTATCATGATAAACCTTCATTTAGGATGCATTTGTATGTCCTGGGTGAAATTAGGGTTAGGATCCTAAGGATTCTAATTAATTCCCCTCTTCTATGACTCTAATTTCTAGGTAGGATATAGAAATGGGTCCTCCTAGCCTTCATCATGTCAAGCACATGATCTTTTATCTATCATAGACATTCTATTCTTATCCAGCTTCATTTCTAAGTTTCTGGGCATCATCGGAGCCTTTAAACTGCATCCTGGAAAAAAGTTAGGGTTTCTAGTTAAGGTCGACCTTGACCCTGACTAGGTCAAGGTTGACCTTGACCTTGACCTCATCTTTCCAGGATTTCAAATTTTCAATTCTCTCTAATTTGGCTTTCGGGATTATTAACTTCCCGCCTCCGGTTCAGCTATTTCAGGCTCTGAAACGGTAAATCCTTTAATTACATTTAATTTAGATCCATTCTCTAAAGCTTAGGACCTAATTGGGATTTAATTCTTCAAGGTGGCCCTTCTAGAGGAGTGTGACCTAATTCACTATAAAAGGAGGCCTTCCTCTCTCATTTTCATATCTCATCTCAAGCAATCAAGCTCTCAAGTTCTCAAGGTGTTCAAGCAAGCATTTCAAGTCTTCAAGCATCTTCAAGCATTCATATTTGGAGCAAGAGAGAATCATTCTTCCTTGATCCATCATCATCAACATTTCAAGAATTCAATCATGGAGTAACAACTATGGATTTTGAGAATGGTAGAAGTACTTTAGCCTTGGGGGCTTGGTATGATTTTCTATCACATTCAAATCTATGCATTGTTATTTCATACATATTCATGCTAGGGTTTTAATCTAGAGGATTAGATCTTAGCTTTACACTTTCAATATACACACACACGTATTATTTCAATCAACTATTTGTGGAGGTGGGAATCACCAAAATGAGGGTTTGACTAAGGTAAAACCCTATATAGCCACCCCAAAAACCCCTTTTTCAGATATCTGCAAGTTCTATTTTGAGAATCAAAGGCCAGATTGAGGTACCCTTTTCGCTGAACTTTCAAGATTTGTGAACATAATCAGAATTAGACTTTAGAATAAAAATGTGGTCTTTGACCTTTTAAAAGGTCAAAGTCAACCTGGGTGAATCTGGAGAAAAGATTTCTAGGTTTTGTTTGCCTCGACATTTCTAGTCTAGAACAGGTGATGGAATTTTTTGAAACTTCATACAAACTTTAGAAAATAGGTATTTCTAGACCAATACCATGATGAGGTATGTACTTTTATCTAATTAATTTCCAAGCATTGTCTAATCTATTTATGCTTCTAAACATCCTTTCTAAATGAATAGGTGATGAATGTTATGTATGTTACTATGCTTCCATTTTCACCTTATTCAGTAGAAAAAAATTATATCAACATAACCTTAATGGTGTTTGATCTATATTAGTTTTCCAATTAAGTTCTTCATCTTCTCACCATTTCACTTCTTCAAGTCTTCTTTAACTTTACTCAACTTATATCATACTTTGAATGATATGGAAACTCAATATAAATTAGACAATAATTTATTGACATCAATGACAAGATAATAACTGATCTAACTTTGTACTATCTTGTATACCTCTGATCTTATCATCATCACCATCAATTATAGTAACAATCTCCCTCTTTGGCATTGATGGAAACACTCAATGTCAATCTTTAGTGTGCAATTGATGATGGCAACACTTTATGTCTTATTTTTGTCATGTAATCCTTCTGAGCTTTAAAATCTTTTGTGCTTGATCTCTCAATAGATCTTCTACCTTTTTTAATGTTCCCCTTCCATCATTATTCAATATTTCTCCCTCGTAGTAGTCTTTCATAAAAGTCTTCTTCATCTTATCCTTATTAATCTATCCCTCTTTGACAAAAATGCCAAAGACACATACTTCTAAAAAAAAATTTTAGACCAAAAATCAAATGTATTGATTTCTCATTGGTTATATAAATATTTTCACAACTTTTGGAATCACCCAAAGAATGAACACTAGCATCAACTCACAAAATAGATATTTTGATGAAAACTTTAATTGATGCAGCACACATCTTGCCTAAGTGAATATTGGATGGGGGAATAACCCCTAATTTACCTCTGAGATACTCAAAAGCATCCTTCAATAGTGGTTTGGTAATTATATCAGTTATCTGCTCCTTTGAATTCAGATACTCCAATATCACATGCTTGTCTTGAAATTTTTCTCTCAAGGAATGATACTTGGTAGAAATGTTCTTTGTCTTTGAATGCATAACATGATTCTTTGATATGTTGATAGAACCTGTATTATCAGAGTAAATATTAACAGGATCAGTAATCACCTCTTGTATATCATGAAGTAGCTGTTAGATCCACACAATGTTTGAATAATTCATAGCTATAGCAACATACTCAACTTCAATAGTAGATTGTGAAATGCAACTCTATTTGTTACTTAGCCATGTCACTAATCTTTCTCCTAAAAAGAAATCTTATCCACCTGTAATTTTCTTATCATCAATGTTTCCAGCCCAATCAGCATCAATATATACCTTCAAATCAAAATCTCCTCCTTTCATGTATAGTAGAATGAAATCTTCAGTCCCTTTCAAATATCTAAATATCCTTTTGACTATAGACATATGTGTTTCCTTCAGATTGGCAGAAAATATAGCAATAAGACTGACATCATGAGAAATATTAGGTCTACTATGAACAAAATATTGTAACTTACCAATCATGGATTGGTAGAGTGTTTCATTTACTTCCTTTTCTTCCTCTTCCTTTAAAAATTTCCAGCCAGTAGCCATCGGTGTACCAATCGGTTTTGACTCTTCCATACTAAATTATTTTAGGATCTCCTCGATATACTTTGACTATGTGTTGTAGATCCCATCTTTAGATTGCTGAATTTTTAGTCCAATAAATAATTTTATCTCTCCTATCATGGACATCTCAAAATCATTTCTCATCTCTTCAAAAAATGATTTACACATTGACTCCTTTCCTCCAAATATGATATCATCAACAAATATTTCAGCAATCAAAATCTTATCATTACTGTCACATTTCAGATACAAATTGTTGTTGTCACTTGTTCTTTGAAATCTAATCTTGATTAAATATAAATGTAATATTCCATACCATGCTTGGGGTGCTTTCTTCAAACCATATAGTGCATTGTGTAGTTTGCATACCATATCCTTGTTAGAATTTCCAACAAATCCTTCAAGTTGTTCAATGTAAACTTTTCTAGAAGAATTCCATTAAAAAATGTAGACTTAACATCCATTTGATAAACTTTGAAACCTTTATATGCAGCATACACAAGTAAAATTCTCAAACCTTATAATCTAGCAATAGGGGAAAATGTCTCACCATAGCTAATACCTTCTTCTTATGCATATCCCTTGCATACTAGTCTAGATTTATTTTTTATCACATCACCATTTTCATTGAGTTTATTTCTCAAAATTCATTTTGTACTAGTCACATTCTTACCTCTAGGTCTTGATACTAGTGACCAAGTATTATTCTTTTCAATCTGATCAATCTCTTCTTTCATTGCATTAATCTAGTCTTCATTTTCAAATGCATCCTTGACTAGTCTTGGCTCAAATTTAGAAATCAAATATGTGTTATCTCTTAACTTACTTCTTTTCATAACTGTTGCATTCTTGTCTCCAATGATTTTTCTCGGTGAGTGTTGTCTCCTCACATACTTTTCTAAAACAAGCTCAGTAGACTGTTCAATAGTATTTTCATCTCTCAGTTGAGGCTCAATTGGTTCCTTAGTTTCTTCTTGTATCTTTGATAAGGTACTAGATATCCTTCTTGTACATATACAAATATTTGATAATCTTTTGGTTCCTTTGTTCTATCTTCTTAATTTATTTCTATAGTTTCATCAATCATCACATTTGCACTTTCCACAATTTTTTTAGTAGCCTTATTTAGACATTTATAAGCTTTTCTCTTTGTGGAGTATCCTAGGAATATACCTTCTGTGATGCCCAAAAGTTGGGTCAAAACACAACCAACAATTTTTTTAAAAAGTGATAAGTTTACTACACACAAGATGCGGGTTAAAGAGTTCAATGACGAAGCTACAATGAATCAGGTAAACAACCTCGACAATGTTGTCTAACAAGGATGCTATAGGAATATAAATTAAGGTTAAGTACGTCCATCTTCATGATGATCAAAGTTATCGTTGATCAACTATAGATCTCAGTGGTCGACTAAAAGGACAAGAATGACTAATGTTTACGTTATTCCATATGACGGTCATTCAATTTACTAATGTTTAAATTAAGTCCAATCTGATCATGGAGCTTAATCGATTTGATTCGAAATACAGGATAAACATGAACTGATTCATTAAGTTTATAAACAAATTAGAAAATAAAAACTATAAGTCTTTATCATTAATTATATTTAATTATTATATATTATTAATTAATAATTATAAAATATTAATTAAGTAATATAGATATTAATTAATTAATAAATTATAATTTATTAACTAATATTTAATACATGCTTAAAATTATCAATATTGAACAAAATGGGAATTACCAATAACTATAAAATTCCTTGCATAACATAATATCTATTTATACTAATATTAAGTCGAAAAGCAATAATAACAAAATAACATAAAATAACAAATAACTTTATTACCCACTAAACAATCTTATTAACTATCTAAACATCTAAATAACTTCTAACTAGACTAACTAAACTACTAAACAACCTATCAAAAAAACAATCTTTAAAACTTCAAAATATCCTACATACTACAACTACCCTATCCTCCAAATTAACTACCAACTCCTTCCTAAAAAATCTAACTTGCTAAACCAGCCTACCCACTAGCCTCTTAGCCTCCTCTACCCACGTGCCATGAGGAGTTTGAAATTCAAATAAAGCAAGGGGGGCGCAAATCAAGGTAGAGATGATGTGCATTGAAAGGAGGTTTAAAACAATGCCAAGACATGACAACCCACCTACCCTTTTAAGCTTCAAACAAGGAAACTATTAACAAGTTTTAACTCCTCCAAAGGGCTGCGTGGATTTTGGAAGACAAAGCTTTTAAAAGCTAACAAGTTGCTTGTTTAGGTGGCACTTAGTACACCATCCCATCATCGAAAAGGATTGGGATTAATTACAAAGCCTTAGCCTTCATCCACCTGCGCCTAGGGGAAAGGCTTGTCAAAAAGGTGAGAATGATATTTTGTTTAAAAGTTTATTTTATTTATTAGCTTGGGCAAAGGTGGCAGATTTAATAATATTAAATGACTGTGGTTGGATTTTTGTATGGGAATTCTTTCCCATACAAAATCCAGAGAGCTATTTGCTCTTTAAAATTTTCTGGGTAGTGTTATTTTGTTTTAGCACTACTTAGTTCATTTTCTTCTTTGAAAATTTATGAATTCATAGCAATGAAAATAGGTAGTCTCTTAGGTGGAATAAGGGGTTTAGAATATAGAGATTAGATAGTATTTCATACATAGAATTACATAGTTTGTTTGATAATCAAATAAGGTCTTTTATAAAGACTAAATGCTCATAATTTTTCATAGTTTTCTCTTGTCAATATCATAGAACTAAGGAGTGTTTTCAAACACATATTCAAAGTATATATGAATTGATCTTAACCAATTTAAAACATCTAATGGAGCTACAATCTCCTTATTTCATTCAAGTGAGAGCTGATAACATATCAATATAGATTCTATCAACTTGAAGAACTCATTGCAATAATTAAGAGAGTAATTTCAATGGTAGAGAGAGAGATAAAGGTCTTTTAAGAAACATGCAAGGATTCATCTTATACATATTATGAATTACATAACATCTCATTATCTTTATCCCATTGAAATTTACATCATTCCTAGGTTACAAAGTAACATTGCAATATTCAAATGAAGCTTGCTTTTCTTTACATGAATCTCATAATGAAAGCATCTTCTAAAATATAAATTTGGCAATGATAGAACAATATAGCAACATGTTTTTCTTTCTAAATACATTATACAAGAGCTCCAAAGGGAGATTGAATACATCATTCCAAATTTACAAGGATGAATCAAATATGGAGTGAATTCCTCTTTCAAACATAGAGTGAATTCCTCATTCAAATACATCAAAGCAAAAGTCTTTATCTTCTTTAGCATCATGCTTCCATACTTCAAAATCTGCAAATGCAAACAAAACAAGGAAAAGACCATGGGAGCTCACCTCCCATCCAAGGTCTCTCATGAGACCACCCCCGAGCTTGGGGAGAACACATTGAACAGGTTACAAACATATACACACAATCACAACATGATTTAACAAACATGGACAAAATTCCCAAATTCCCTCAAGAAGTAAACTAAGGAATTCCCATGAATTTCCTTTGTAGGGTGTGGTAGACAAAACCATGGAGATTACCATTGCATAATATACAAGGCCACACATGGACCCATATTTCTCAAATACATACAAGGCACACATGGCCAATTTTCCCTCCTTATGCCCCCCATTGCCACAAGGGCTACATGCAAGGTCTCTTGGGGAAAATCACTCACCCAAGGTTCATCCTTCCCCACACATGGAGGAGACTCTACACATGGAGTTGCCTCCATTTCCACACCCCCTCTTGATTTCTCTTCCCTCCCAAGGGTGAGAGAATCTAAGAGTAAACAACCCAAAAATTCAATTACATGATAAACACATATGCAAGCTTGCTCTCACCATGACCAACCATGGGGAGCTAAAACACAACACTAAACAAAACAAACCTCCACCATGACCAACCATGGGGAGCCAAGAACATGATCATTTTAACAAACATCTCAAACAAACAGAGAGAGCACATGAATTCCTACCTCAAATCCAAGCTATGGTAGAATGTTGTTGAGCCCTAATCCAAGCTTCAAGCCTTTTTTCCTCTAACTTTCTGAAAGCTCTCTAAAAATAGAGAATGGGTGAATGAATCACCCTAAGCCAAAATTTCCTCTAAATAGGGCTTCTACACCTAACCTCATAAATGAGGTTCCAACATGCAAGTTGCAATTTTCGCTCAAGAAGGAAAATGAATTTTTAAAAGGGTCCTAAAGTCACTTTTAGGCTTCTAAAGAGGTGAAAATACCCCTAACCCATGGATACATGGAATGGGTTAACAAATTAAGCATAAAACTATCTCCTAAGGCCATTATTAACCCTCTAAACCCATGTTGAGAAATAACATCGAAAATGGGGAATGAGATTGCATAAAGATTCCTATGGCAGAAAGGAGTGCTAAGATATCCCTAAAACTCCTAGCAAGTGCTCTCACACAACACATGATGTACCTTAATAACATTGAACATAGGTGTCAAGCGACACTTAACAAAATAACATTTCACGAAAGGTACATCCAGAATAACAACACATAACATACAAACATTCAAATTACTGTTACGAAATAAATTACTTAACAACGAGGCCTCAGGTCTCTTAATAGACGGGGCCTTGGTATAACTGGTTACCCTATGTTCAATGTGTTTTCCCCGAATGTGTTTCCATGGTCCTTCCACCTGCAATACCTAAATGCAGCATCAGTAATTCAAGGAAGAAAACCATTACAATAACATATATGATATAGCGAAATTTAAACATTAAATTGCATAATTCAACTCATACGTCAATTGCATATAATATTCATGATTTGATTGCACATTTCAAATGAAATTACATAGCGTAATTTAAATATCATCAAGATCATCAGGTTCACAAAACATCATATAAAAACATAAACCAAATCTATACATCATGGATCCCATAAGTAGAATCATCAAAAGAACAATCCAACGAGTCCAAACATAATATAACAGTAGTCGACAAAGTCCAAGTATCCCTGAAAGAAACATAATCAAAAAGATAGCTAATATGTACAACACAGGATCACTATGTGGGCCGAAAGTGGACCTCACATCCACCCCCTCTAGGTATGAACATCCTCCTGGAGTTCATCAAAGAGGTGCGGATACTGGGCCCTCATCTGAGCTGCATCCTCCCATGAGGCTGTGACCTCATCATAGCAATCCCACTGGACCCTAACCTGGTCCAGCGTTCTGCCTCGAAGTACCAACGTCCGACGAGCCAAAATGCGAATGGGCTCTAGTGCTAGCTGGCCATCTGACTCCACCTGCAAGGCATCCCAGTCAATAATATGAGACTCATCATAGATATACTTTCGCAAAACTGATACATGGAACACATCGTGGATGCGTGACAGGCTAGGTGGCAAGGCTAGACGATAAGCAACGGGCCCTATCCTCTCTAGGATCTCAAATGGACCAACAAAATGAGGTGCGAGCTTACAGCCCTTTCCAAAACGGATTGGACTCTTGTGCGGTCGCACTCTCAAGAAAACTCTGTCTCCCACAAGGTAGGCTCGGTCAATCCTCTTCGCATCTGCATACTTCTTCTGTCTATCCTGAGCCTCTAAGAGACGCTGCCTAATCAGGGTGACCTGCTGCTCCATATCTCGAACTAACTCAGGACCAATAGAAACTCTGTCCTCGATCCTATCCCAATTCAGTGGGGTCCTGCAAGGTCTACCATACAATGCCTGGAAAGGTGGCATTCCCAATGATGTATGATGCCCATTGTTATAGGCAAACTCCACAAGATGAAGATACTCCTCCCACCGGGTCTGATGATCCATAACGTACATGTGAAGCATGTCCTCTAAAACCTGATTGACCCTCTCAGTCTGCCCATTTGTCTCAGGGTGATAGGCGGTACTGAAATTGAGCCTAGTGCCCAATGCTGCCTGAAGCTCTCTCCAAAATGAAGAAGTGAAAAGAGAATCTCTATCCGAGATGATCTTATGAGGTATGCCATGAAGTCTGACAATATCTCGTAAGAACACCTGGGCTACTGCGGGTGCTGTGAAGGTAGTACGAACTGGAGAGAAGTGGGCTACCTTAGTCAACCGGTCCACCGTCACCATAATAGCATCATGGCGTCGGGAAGACATCGGAAGACCAACTATAAAATCCATGGATATAACCTCCCACTTCCATACTGGAATCTCATGCGACTGCAGGAGTCCACCAGGATGGAGGTGCTCTGCCTTAACCCGCTGACACTCAAGACACCTGGCCACTATCTCAGCAATCTGCAATCTCATGCCTGGCCAATGATACAGCTGCCTCAAATCTGCATGTAGCTTCTTAACCCCGGGATGTGCTGCATAAGGTTCTCTGTGAGCCTCAAGTATAATGAATGCACGTAAATCTCTGGTAGAAGGTACATAGATACGGTCTCGATGACGTAAAAGTCCATCAGACTCTAAGGTATAACCAACATACTTCCCTTCCAAGGGTCTCTGAGACTGAATCATCTCACATACCTCAGAATACCACTCATCATCCTGAAGATGATGGAGGATTCGTCCTCTCAAATCTGTGCCTGCAGTCATAGAATAAATATCATGTCGTCTCCTGCTCAAGGCATCTGCAACCACGTTCTCCTTCCCCTTGATGTAGTGAACATCAAAGTCATATTCACATAAGAACTCCATCCATCGCCTCTGCCGAGCATTAAGGTTCGGCTGAGTGAATATATACTGAAGACTCTGATGGTCTGAATGAAGCTCAAAATGGTGACCTAAGAGGAAGTGACGCCAACGTACTAAGGCATGTACCACTGCTGCAAGCTCTAAATCATGCGTGGGATAATTGAGCTCATGAGTCTTAAGCTTCCTAGACTCGTAAGCAATGGCTCGCCCTCCCTGCATAAGGACTGCCCCTAAACCATCTAAAGAAGCATCTGAGCACACCACAAATTCTGCTGAAGGATCTGGCACTGCAAGAATCGGTGCACTGGTGAGCGCTCTCTTAAGCTCCTGAAAAGCCCTCTCACACTTCTCTGTCCACTCGAACTTCTTCCCCTTTCGCTGAAGGGAAGTGATAGGATGTGCCACTCTAGAAAATCCTTCAACGAAACGTCTGTAATAACCGGCAAGTCCCATGAAACTTCTGACCTCAGTCACTGTGGTAGGTGCTGGCCAATTCATAATGGCCTCAATCTTTGATGGGTCTACTGAGATCCCATCACCAGATATGACATGCCCCAAATACTTAACCTCTCTTCTGAAGAAGGAACACTTCAACAGGCTGCCAAACAACTGATTATCTCTCAAACACTGCAAAACCTGTCTCAGGTGCTCTTCGTGCTCCTTCTCATCCTTAGAATAAATCAGGATGTCATCAAGGAAGATAATAACAAACTTATCTAAGAAGGTGCGGAATACACCATTCATAAGGCTCATGAATACAGCTGGGGCATTCGTAAGACCGAAAGGTACCACTGTAAATTCATAGTGGCCGTACCTAGTGCAAAATGCGGTCTTATGAATGTCACTGTCAACTATCCTCAACTGATGGTACCCAGACTTAAGATCTATCTTGGAGAATACTCGGGCACCCTGCAACTGATCAAACAAGTCATCAATCCTAGGAAGTGGATACCGGTTCTTAATGGTAACCTTGTTCAACTGTCGGTAATCCATGCACAACCTAAGTGACCCATCCTTCTTCTTAACGAAGATCACTGGCGCACCCCAAGGAGAAACACTAGGGCGAATGTGTCCCTTCTCTAGCAACTCCTCAAGCTGAATCTTGAGCTCATTAAGCTCATTCATGGTCATCCTATAGGGCGCTCTAGATACTGGCTCAGCTCCTGGCGCAAGGTCTATGTGAAAGTCAACTGCTCTGCGAGGAGGCATACCAGGTAACTCTGATGGAAAAACATCTGCAAATTCCTGGAGGATGGGATGGTCATCAAGAGAAGTCTCACTCTCGTCCTCATCCCCTCTATCATTGATAGAGATAGCAAACAACTGACAACCCTTCCGCATACACCGCTTAAGTTGCATAGCGGATATCATGCGAAGAGATACTGGTCTCTGAACCCCTAAAATAACTGTAGCCATGCCGTCATCATCCAAACATTCTATCTTCTTCTGGCGGCAATCTAGCTTGGCTCTGTGGGCATATAGCCAATCCATGCCAAGTACTACATCATATGATCCCAAAGGGGTAATCCTAAGGTCTGTGGAAGTGGTCAACTTCCCAATCTGAATCTGGCAATCTCTAACCAAGGAGGTGACTGATACTCTAGAACCGGAAGCCAACTCAACTTCCCAGCTATCTTTCTGCCTAGATGCCACTAGCCCGCAACGCTCCACTACAAATGGAGATATAAAAGAGTCGGTGGCTCCTGAGTCAAACAAAATAGAAATACTACATCCTCGAATCATACCTGCTGACTCAATCACAGTGGCCTGGTGCTCGGCCTGGCGGTTATCTACCGCTGCAAATACTCTATGGGACCTACCTAAGTCCCCCACAGTGGGCTCTGATCTGGCTGCTCTCTGTCCGCTGCCCTGAGGACAATCTCTAGCAATGTGACCCATGCCTCCACAATTGTAGCAAGGTCCTCGCACAAATACTTGTGTCCCCTGTGGCCTACTGAACTGTGATCCACCTCCTCTGGTAGATCCGGTAAAACCACCTCTAGAGGACTGCTGAGTCCCGACAGAAGGTGTAAATGGTGTGTCTGACCTGTGATCCCTCTTCTGTCCCTGACCCTGCGACTGCTTGGGCTTATTGCCCTGATGTCCCTGAGATCCTTTCTGCCTATGGTCCTGTCGACCCTGCTGCTGAGGCTGCTCCTGCTGTGTCTGCTGAGGGGTTTGGAAAGACCCAGAAGAATACCTATTATTCTTCTTCCATCTGTTCCTCTGAAAACCAGAACCCTGTGATGTGGAATTGTTGAACTGAAACCGATCCCGAGAATCAGATGATCCTCTAACAACCTCTTTGGCTACCTTAGCCCTGTCAACTGTATACCGAAGGTCTCCGGGAGGTAATATACGCACCATGCCTGCAATGTTGTGGTTCAAACCACTGATAAACCGGTTAACCTGCACTTTCTCATCTCTCATGTACTCCACATACGGGAGTAAATCAATGAACTTGCCCTCATACTGGGCCACTGAAAGTCCCCTCTGCTGAAGGCTGTGGAACTCATCAATACGCTTCTGTCTAAACTGCTCTGACAGGTACCTGGCCTTGAAGAGCTCTAAGAAAGTCTCCCAAGTCAAAGTATTAAGGTCCAAGTGTCCCTTAAACTGCTCATGATCCCACCATGAAGAGGCTCCAACCCTCAATAAGTGAATAGCAAAGCGGGCCTTGACATTGCTGTCATAGGCACGCAACCCAAAACATCTGTCTAAGCTATGAAGCCATGACTCTGCCTCAAAACCATCTGTGGATCCCTCAAAAGTGGGTGGGCCAAGGCGCATCAACTCTCTGATAGCATCTCCTGTGTCTCTAGCTCGTGTGCGTCCCTCAATCCTAGGTGGTGGCTCTGGACCATGCACTGACTCAGCCTGACCCTCTTCCCTTCTGGAAGGGCTCCTACTCCGTTCTCTAGTCGCATTCTCTAAACCATGATCCTGCTGGTGACCGAACGGAGGTAGTCTGTCTAGGATAATACCGGCCAAGGTCTGAAAAGCTGTCAATAATTCCCGGTTGGGATCTGGTGGTGGTTCGGGAGGGGGATCTTGATTCCCTATCGGAATCTCAATCTCCTCTTCCTGAACGGAGGGAGCACGCCTACGGCCCCTCCCCCGACCTCGCCCGCGTGCACGGGCCTGTCGTGTAACTACTGGCATCCTACACAAGCAAAGAAGTTCAAATGTCAAATGTGGTGGTTAAGGTTCCTAGGGTTGAACATCGCTCTGATACCAAAATGTGATGCCCAAAAGTTGGGTCAAAACACAACCAACAATTTTTTTAAAAAGTGATAAGTTTACTACACACAAGATGCGGGTTAAAGAGTTCAATGACGAAGCTACAATGAATCAGGTAAACAACCTCGACAATGTTGTCTAACAAGGATGCTATAGGAATATAAATTAAGGTTAAGTACGTCCATCTTCATGACGATCAAAGTTATCGTTGATCAACTATAGATCTCAGTGGTCGACTAAAAGGACAAGAATGACTAATGTTTACGTTATTCCATATGACGGTCATTCAATTTACTAATGTTTAAATTAAGTCCAATCTGATCATGGAGCTTAATCGATTTGATTCGAAATACAGGATAAACATGAACTGATTCATTAAGTTTATAAACAAATTAGAAAATAAAAACTATAAGTCTTTATCATTAATTATATTTAATTATTATATATTATTAATTAATAATTATAAAATATTAATTAAGTAATATAGATATTAATTAATTAATAAATTATAATTTATTAACTAATATTTAATACATGCTTAAAATTATCAATATTGAACAAAATGGGAATTACCAATAACTATAAAATTCCTTGCATAACATAATATCTATTTATACTAATATTAAGTCGAAAAGCAATAATAACAAAATAACATAAAATAACAAATAACTTTATTACCCACTAAACAATCTTATTAACTATCTAAACATCTAAATAACTTCTAACTAGACTAACTAAACTACTAAACAACCTATCAAAAAAACAATCTTTAAAACTTCAAAATATCCTACATACTACAACTACCCTATCCTCCAAATTAACTACCAACTCCTTCCTAAAAAATCTAACTTGCTAAACCAGCCTACCCACTAGCCTCTTAGCCTCCTCTACCCACGTGCCATGAGGAGTTTGAAATTCAAATAAAGCAAGGGGGGCGCAAATCAAGGTAGAGATGATGTGCATTGAAAGGAGGTTTAAAACAATGCCAAGACATGACAACCCACCTACCCTTTTAAGCTTCAAACAAGGAAACTATTAACAAGTTTTAACTCCTCCAAAGGGCTGCGTGGATTTTGGAAGACAAAGCTTTTAAAAGCTAACAAGTTGCTTGTTTAGGTGGCACTTAGTACACCATCCCATCATCGAAAAGGATTGGGATTAATTACAAAGCCTTAGCCTTCATCCACCTGCGCCTAGGGGAAAGGCTTGTCAAAAAGGTGAGAATGATATTTTGTTTAAAAGTTTATTTTATTTATTAGCTTGGGCAAAGGTGGCAGATTTAATAATATTAAATGACTGTGGTTGGATTTTTGTATGGGAATTCTTTCCCATACAAAATCCAGAGAGCTATTTGCTCTTTAAAATTTTCTGGGTAGTGTTATTTTGTTTTAGCACTACTTAGTTCATTTTCTTCTTTGAAAATTTATGAATTCATAGCAATGAAAATAGGTAGTCTCTTAGGTGGAATAAGGGGTTTAGAATATAGAGATTAGATAGTATTTCATACATAGAATTACATAGTTTGTTTGATAATCAAATAAGGTCTTTTATAAAGACTAAATGCTCATAATTTTTCATAGTTTTCTCTTGTCAATATCATAGAACTAAGGAGTGTTTTCAAACACATATTCAGAGTGTATATGAATTGATCTTAACCAATTTAAAACATCTAATGGAGCTACAATCTCCTTATTTCATTCAAGTGAGAGCTGATAACATATCAATATAGATTCTATCAACTTGAAGAACTCATTGCAATAATTAAGAGAGTAATTTCAATGGTAGAGAGAGAGATAAAGGTCTTTTAAGAAACATGCAAGGATTCATCTTATACATATTATGAATTACATAACATCTCATTATCTTTATCCCATTGAAATTTACATCATTCCTAGGTTACAAAGTAACATTGCAATATTCAAATGAAGCTTGCTTTTCTTTACATGAATCTCATAATGAAAGCATCTTCTAAAATATAAATTTGGCAATGATAGAACAATATAGCAACATGTTTTTCTTTCTAAATACATTATACAAGAGCTCCAAAGGGAGATTGAATACATCATTCCAAATTTACAAGGATGAATCAAATATGGAGTGAATTCCTCTTTCAAACATAGAGTGAATTCCTCATTCAAATACATCAAAGCAAAAGTCTTTATCTTCTTTAGCATCATGCTTCCATACTTCAAAATCTGCAAATGCAAACAAAACAAGGAAAAGACCATGGGAGCTCACCTCCCATCCAAGGTCTCTCATGAGACCACCCCCGAGCTTGGGGAGAACACATTGAACAGGTTACAAACATATACACACAATCACAACATGATTTAACAAACATGGACAAAATTCCCAAATTCCCTCAAGAAGTAAACTAAGGAATTCCCATGAATTTCCTTTGTAGGGTGTGGTAGACAAAACCATGGAGATTACCATTGCATAATATACAAGGCCACACATGGACCCATATTTCTCAAATACATACAAGGCACACATGGCCAATTTTCCCTCCTTATGCCCCCCATTGCCACAAGGGCTACATGCAAGGTCTCTTGGGGAAAATCACTCACCCAAGGTTCATCCTTCCCCACACATGGAGGAGACTCTACACATGGAGTTGCCTCCATTTCCACACCCCCTCTTGATTTCTCTTCCCTCCCAAGGGTGAGAGAATCTAAGAGTAAACAACCCAAAAATTCAATTACATGATAAACACATATGCAAGCTTGCTCTCACCATGACCAACCATGGGGAGCTAAAACACAACACTAAACAAAACAAACCTCCACCATGACCAACCATGGGGAGCCAAGAACATGATCATTTTAACAAACATCTCAAACAAACAGAGAGAGCACATGAATTCCTACCTCAAATCCAAGCTATGGTAGAATGTTGTTGAGCCCTAATCCAAGCTTCAAGCCTTTTTTCCTCTAACTTTCTGAAAGCTCTCTAAAAATAGAGAATGGGTGAATGAATCACCCTAAGCCAAAATTTCCTCTAAATAGGGCTTCTACACCTAACCTCATAAATGAGGTTCCAACATGCAAGTTGCAATTTTCGCTCAAGAAGGAAAATGAATTTTTAAAAGGGTCCTAAAGTCACTTTTAGGCTTCTAAAGAGGTGAAAATACCCCTAACCCATGGATACATGGAATGGGTTAACAAATTAAGCATAAAACTATCTCCTAAGGCCATTATTAACCCTCTAAACCCATGTCGAGAAATAACATCGAAAATGGGGAATGAGATTGCATAAAGATTCCTATGGCAGAAAGGAGTGCTAAGATATCCCTAAAACTCCTAGCAAGTGCTCTCACACAACACATGATGTACCTTAATAACATTGAACATAGGTGTCAAGCGACACTTAACAAAATAACATTTCACGAAAGGTACATCCAGAATAACAACACATAACATACAAACATTCAAATTACTGTTACGAAATAAATTACTTAACAACGAGGCCTCAGGTCTCTTAATAGACGGGGCCTTGGTATAACTGGTTACCCTATGTTCAATGTGTTTTCCCCGAATGTGTTTCCATGGTCCTTCCACCTGCAATACCTAAATGCAGCATCAGTAATTCAAGGAAGAAAACCATTACAATAACATATATGATATAGCGAAATTTAAACATTAAATTGCATAATTCAACTCATACGTCAATTGCATATAATATTCATGATTTGATTGCACATTTCAAATGAAATTACATAGCGTAATTTAAATATCATCAAGATCATCAGGTTCACAAAACATCATATAAAAACATAAACCAAATCTATACATCATGGATCCCATAAGCAGAATCATCAAAAGAACAATCCAACGAGTCCAAACATAATATAACAGTAGTCGACAAAGTCCAAGTATCCCTGAAAGAAACATAATCAAAAAGATAGCTAATATGTACAACACAGGATCACTATGTGGGCCGAAAGTGGACCTCACACCTTCATCTCTTTTTGAATCAAACTTTACATTCCTAGCATCTTTTATAATATAGCACCCACTTCCAAATTTTTTAAAGTATCTAACATTCGGTGTATGCCCATAGTAGAGTTCATAGGGAGTTTTATTTGTGCCTTTCTTCAATTGTGCTCTTTTGAGAGTGTAGATAATAGTACTATGACTTCTCTCCAAAATGTTTGTACAATCTCTTTTTCAATGAACAATGCTCTAGCACAATCAATTATTGATATATTTTTTCTTTCAGCTATGCCATTTTGTTGTGGAGTCCTTAGTGCAGATACTTGCCTTTTGATTCCATTATCATTGTAGAAGATAGTAAATTCATCAAAGATAAATTCACCTCCTCTATCTGATCTTAAAAATTTCAGCAATGCACATTTTTCCTTTTCAACTCTTTCCTTATACCATTTGAACATTTTGAATGCATCAATTTTTTTTTAGAAATACTACCAACATCATTCTTCTTGAGTAGTCATCAACAAAAAAATGAAATACTAATCACCATAATAACTTTAAATTCTCGTAGGGCCACAAAGATTAGTGTGAACTAATTCTAAAATACCATTAGGGGTGGTCCCACAATAGTGTGTCCCACTTTTTTAGACATGTTGATTTTTGCTGAAATAACACATTTTTAATAAAATATGATGATTTAAGCCTTGAGAGGTTCCATTTGAAAGAATTAATTACAAATGGTTAGCTCAAAGTCTCTTAGATTAAAAAAACATTGATATAACATCTATACTATGCATTCATACCTACAATGGAGTCTCCTTCTCACCTATTAAAATGCTGACAAAAAATCACTTTGACTTTATGTTTTGGCAAATCAAATGAATCCATTTGAAAAACCTATCTATGTAGTGTGATGCTATTCGGAACAAGATTTCTAATGAATATAATTTTAATACATATTGAGTTCATTATCACTTTTAAATATTACTTTAACTAAACATAGATTGTTTGGTCATTCAACAACTTGTCTCTTCAAGACTTCGAGAAAAATTATAAATTACAAAAAAAAAATTTATAAAAAATATGTAGGAAAAGAGTATTTGTGTTACCTTTCTATAAAAAAAATAAAAAATGAATTTCAATATACACAGATCAAGTTAGAGCGATCCAAGTGACCTTATGTCTAAATTACAATTACTGTCACTTTAGAACTTAATAAACTATGAAATATTAACCCAAAATGAATGAAACCAATTGCATCCTTTAGATATTGAAGTTAAAAATATAATCTCGAAAGAATTACAGTGTTATCATATTTATAAAAAAGTTATGTTCATCCAAGTGACAGTAACTCCTTAAAAAAACTATTTTTCACACAAACCATTTTTCGAAGGAGAAGGAAAAATGAATTTTTTTTTAAAAAAAAAATATATTTAGAAACTAGAAAGAAAATTCTAAAAGACTCTAGTTTACATCATCTTCAAATTCCTAATTATTTTGCGGCAACAGGTGTTCGAAAGTGAAGTTTTTTCTCAGAATCTTGATCTTTATGTCAAAGTTGGCCAAAAAGTGGGACACACTATTGTGGGACCACCCTTAGATAAGTATGACTTGCTTGAGAAACTTGATTTTTTCATCTTACCAATTTGACATTCCTTACACATCACTTTATCAAGCTTTCTCAATTTTCGTATACCTCTGACACTGTTCTTTTTTCTCACCTTAATCATGTTATCAAAATTTACATGATAGAGTCTTTTGTGCCACCATCATACATCCTCGACTTTAAAAAATATGCAACTTTTTATATCAGTATCAAGGTAGAATTGGTTACCTTTTGATTGTTCACAGATTCTAATCAAATTTCTAGCAACACTATAGATCTTTACTTAACTATTTTGAAACTCCACTCGATGACTAGTCTTGTTTAATTATGCAGCACTCAACAACTTGTATTTTGGTCCTTGAACCCAATAAGAATTATCACATTTTATCTTTTAATTTAGAATAATGGATCATTTTCCTCTTACAAAACATGGAGAATCATTACCAAATCTAACAAATCCTCCATCATACTCTTCTACATTCTCAAACTTATCAATGTCACTGGTCATATGATGTGAGTAGCCACTATAAATAATCCATGGGTTAGTTTTTCTAACATGAGAAATAAGGTATTTTTTTATCTTCATACGTTTCTTCTTTTGAATCATCCTTCATAGAAACATATACAACTTCCACACTTTCTTATGTATTATCGAATCCATCATTGATTACTCCTTCCTCAGCTAGGTAGCATGATTTCTTTCCTTTATATTTGTAGTCTCTCAACCTTCGGTATCGGTTCTCCTTCTTGTCACTTTTATCATTCCTATCATTAACAAGACATCTAGATGAAATGTGACCAATCTTGTCGCAATTAAAATATTTCAAAGGTAGTTTACCTTTATACTTTCCTTTTCTTCTCGGTAGCCTCTTTTCTAGTAGTGCTTCCAATTCTTCTTGCTCTTTCTTGTCAATTAATATATTCTCATAATCACTTATACCTAATCTATGTTGGATATCTCTTTCTTTTCTTGAACTTCCAATGGTTAGAGATGACTTAAAAGTTGTTTCAATCATTACTATATTTTTATCATAATTACTAAGCTCAAATGATGTCATCTTACTGATCAAGGCATCAAGACTAACAATGTTATTTGCTATGTATCTTAGTTCCTAAATTGTAGAGACTCAAATAGAATATTTAGGATAAAGAGTTATGAGAATTTTTCTTACCACTTCTTCACCAATTACTATTCCACGAACAACTTTGATAGCACTTACCACTTCTTTTATTCTGAAACTATATTGTGCAATGTTCTCTTCTTCTTTCATTCTTATCTCATCAAATTTTCCTCACAGACTATTAACCTTTGTTTTTTGTACATGGAGATCACCTCCATAAACTAGTGCAAGTTTATCCCACATCTCTTTTGTAATAATACAATCCTTAATGTCATTGAATTCAACATCATTCAAGGAAGAGGCAATTTAAATCATTTCTAAGTTGTATTCCTTCTTTTCTTTCACTTGATCAAGTGTCATTGGTCTAGGAGGTGGTGGAGTGTAGTCAGTATCCATATGATTAAGTGTAGAATCTCCAATTTCAGATAGATATAACCTCATCCTACTTTTACATGTAGAAAACCTCTCCCTTTTCAACTTAGCTACTTCTCTCCTATACATATTTGGATATTTTACTCTAGTCTTTCAAACTTATCCCTTTAGAGTACTTAGCTCTAATACCAATTGTTGGATTATATAGAGGGGGGGTGAATAATTAATCCTTGATTCTCTGTACCTTGAAAAATTTCTCTAATTAAACATGATGTCAACTCGGTCAGACACACTTCAACATTAACCAACAATAGTAAATTAACTTTACCAATCAAAAATAACAATCACAATAATCATTCAACATATATAACACCAGTATTTAATGTGGAAACCCAATTTGGGAAAAAATACTGTGGAAATTGTCACCCACTAAAGAAATAATCTTCTAAAGTATGCTAGGTTAAAAGACAATCTGGTTAAAGATTACAATACACACTGTTAAATGTGACCCAGTTAATCTCCTTTATCACATTTTCCTTTGATTAATTTCAACTGTTCGATCATCCTCATATACTAATTCAATGAATTTAGAGCTCGGGAAAATATTTTATCATCACTGGAACTTGAACTTTCTTTGAACTTGTACCTTCTCTTTTTTATTCTTAGATCTTACCATAGATCATCACTTTGAATTTCGTGATCATATATCTCTTTAACTAACTCTTCCTCATCATTAGATTATTCCAGCTCATCATAGCTCATCATTAAATGTTGTTCTAATCCTTGTATTTAATTTATGTTCCTTACTCGGTGACTAACTTCTTTTCTTCAATTGAATTTTGGTTCACTTCGCTTGGTAACTGAAACCTTTTTCTCAGTTTTTTGATTTCCTTTCTCTTTATTAAAACTTACTTTTCTTTTACTGAATGAATTTTTCTTCTTGGTAGTCACAACTATTTTTCTTACCAACTTGACTAATCTTCTTTACCGACTTGATATAATTAAATGTTTGGTAGAAAATAATTATATCAACATAACCTGAATAATGTTTGATCTATATCAGTTGCCCAGTTAAGTTCTTCATCTTATCAACATTTCACTTCTTCTACTTCTTCTTTAACTTTACTCAAGTTATATCATACTCTAAATGATATGGCAACTCAATATAAATTAGAAATCATTTTCTTGACATCAATGACAAGATAATAATAGATCTAATCTTTCTACTATCTTGTATACCTCTAATCTTAGTCGGTCTTAATCATCATTAGCATCAGTTATACTAGCATTACTAAAAAAGCATAAATTATTATAAAGTGTGTGGGAATAACTCATTCACCCTCCTCTCAATTATTCAACCCGTTCAACTATTAAAAATTACCTATAAAATGGCCCACCATAATGAGTTAGTCTATTCTATATCAAAGCTACTTTTAATTTTTTTATAAGTTTTTTTCCCTCCTTTTCTTCTTTAGGGAATTTCTTCATAGACACATTATACATTTTCCTATCCCTAAAAGCCTTAGCTCCTTCATTGACCACCCTATAACATCCACTATGAGTTTCTCATGAATATCAAACTTTTCCCAAAGAGAGAAACTTTTCCATCTTTCAAGCCCTTAGAAAACTTTGTATTGACCTTGGGATTGAAACCTTGGAGCTTCTCAATGAAGTGGGTCACTCCTCCTTGCTTCAAAATTATTTAAATGGTAGCATAATTTCTAAATTGAACACAACTTAAGGGTTCAATTCTTATTTTGTCTCCATATGTCCTCATTAAATCAGTCAAAATACTAGACACAAATAGATAAAATAGCATGGAAGCTTACAAAACAACCTTCCTTAGCACCAAGAATGCACAAGAGAGGTTACAAAAAATGATATCTTATAAAATTAGCTTCCACCTCAGTCAACATTAGAAAGGAAATTAAATTTTCACTAATGTTAGATAACTAAGAGGGGGGGTGAAGTAGTTAAGTCTAGTTATCCTACAATCCCAAATACTCCCAGATGTATATAACAAAACTTTCAAATCAATCAATCAACTCGGTAATACATCAATTGTGCCTTTCTCTTCGTCTACTGATTAGCAGTGAATTAAATAATGTGATTACCGATCAATCCAGTTATAGTAATGTGTAAAGTAAAATAACAATTCAACACATCCATACACATAAAACTTTGATTTTTAATGTGAAAACCTTGTTAGGGGAAAAACCACCTAGGACCGGTAACCCAAAATAATTTACTCTTCTAAAGTGAGCTCAGTTAAAGCCAACCCTATTAAAGGTTACAAAACATACTGTGAGGTATCACCTAGTTAGAGGATTTATCACTAACAGTTCTCCCTTGACCAAACATTCACTATGGGGTCAGCAAGAAAACAATAAACATTCATTGAATGTCATATTGAAATATAAAGACTGTTAAGTCCCACTTGGTTAAGAGATTTATCTATAGCAATGGTTAAACTAATACAATAATGATCTGATTCAAATACAACTTGATTTACAAATTTTTAAATCGATGCTAAGCTAAAAAATACGTCTGATCAATAATCAATTCAATCTCTTTGTTTCTTCCAACTCTGCTCTACTCAGTAATTTCTTTCTTTGTCACTCAGTGTTGTCTATAGAATTGCTCTATTATGTTTTCAACCAGTTTGATCAGCTTTGCATGATTTCAATCTTTTCACGTGAAATCTCCTGCAACAGACTCAATAATGAATCTCTCATCTCTTTATATATACATCATAAACCATTTTATTTCCATCCATAGGTTTTTCCTCTTAATCTTCACCATTGATTTTTCCTCTTTAACCTTCCTTGATAGTTGTGTCAATAACACGTTTCATTATCCTTCATCTGATCATACTTGAATTTTGTCAGTCGTTTGATCATCATAAAAAATATTATCTTTTACCTGGGAATCATCAACAATTGTCCAGCTTGTCATCTTTAGTCGACAGTCACAAGTTCTATTTATTTCTTTCACTCATTCATTACCATAATGTGTCGATGATAACTAGCTTGGTTAACACTGTACTCGGTATACACTACACTTGTTCGGTATATACTTTATTCTTCATTTACCGACCACATAAACTTGTTTATCCTTGATCTTTAATCCATAATAGATTCATCTAATACAATAAAATCACTAACATAATGTCATATACTCATCAATAAGTTACCCAATGAATACCATATCCATATCTTTCTCATCCATCTCATTTTTATGTAGATATCTCATTCCTTCACCATTATTTCCTTCTTAAGATGTTTGTAGCCATCATGATAAGTATAGTCAAAACTAGTAGACATCAATGACAATACATTAATTGATTTAATGTCTCACATACACATTAGTAGCTCGGTGATCATCAATCACTATCTTTCAAATATCCAATCAGTTTTCAAACTCTCCATCAAGATATTTAGTCACTTATAGTCTAAGTGCCTCATCATTAAACTATTGAGGATTGAACACTTCACACATGAGTCTTATCATATTTCATAAAGGAGATAATATCCTTTGGCATAAGATCCCCAAAGTGCCAATTCATTTATTCATGTCCATGAACCCTTTATTTAAAACAAAATCTTTCACTCTATTAGCTTCATTGAAAGCATGAGAAATGTGAACTTTATAAATAGAGTTAAGGATCTCAAATGAATTATTAATTCACTTACCAAAATTATAAGATGGTTTTTGGAAACCCTTGAGGCAATGAATGAGATTATTAAAACCTCCTTCTACACACACCATCTTGCAAGTTAGAGTTAGAATTCATAATAAACATTTATAATTGTTTATATATTACATAAATTAACTGTATTTATAATTTTAAAATGAATTTTTTGACGAAAAACTAGAGGCCTGAATTATATTGCCAATTTTAAAATATTTAATATTAGTATAATATTGTTATTTAACTAGAACAATAATATTGATATAGATATTTTTAAGAAAAATACATGATTTCTATATATTATATTATATCAAGCATAAAATAGTTACATAATGAAGCTAATATATCAAAACTATGGTAAGGCCATGATGTACCTGCATATCTAGTTTGATATGATTTGTCTCTATGAATAAATTCCAAATATACTATGAGATATGTCCATTACCACCTAAGAGTGCAATCCATCATATTTATCTATTAATAAACAAAACTTAATACTCATTTTATTGAATTTTATTCTTTCACAAGAATAATTTACACTGACTTTTCCCCCTACTACTCTTGGAGTGTCGAGCCCTCCTAGAGAAGTTAGTGTTAGTGTACTCTTAGTGACCCAGTAATTTTACGATGGCACACATGGGTTAATAGTAAAGGCACAACTTGATATATGTTGGAAATGATAAATAAATCAATGTAGCCTGAACAAAACAATACAAAGGTTGATTATTAATAGAGTTTGTAACCTCTAGAATAGATTGTTGCCACAAGAAAATAGACTTAAGGATGAGAATTAATTAGAGCCTACCAGTATCTCCATAAACCAGTCAACCAAAACATATTAATTTTGACAATATAGCTAACACAAAAACATAGATTCCTTTAGAGACACAAAAAAACATTCTTATTTATTGAAAGTACAAATCAAATTATATAGATATAGCCTAAACAAAAAAATACAAAAGATTATTATTAATAGAGTTTTTAACCTCTAGAATAGATTATTGCCTCAAGAAAATAGACTTGTAATTGCGACTAAATGATAACTAATCCAATACATCTATTATTCACATCCTTTTTGAACACATCAAAAGGTATGGTAGATAACTAAAGTTCAGTATGCTAATGTTAGTTAAAAATAGCTTCTAAAAAATTACACTTAAAATAAGAGTTTATTCACATAACTAATTAAATATGTATCTAACTAATAGTGTAACTGGAACTAAAAGTTTCAGATTTAAAGAATAGATGTGTGAGTTTCATGATCTTATTCAACTACAATGTCAATTATCTTTTTACTCCCCCTTGATGTTGAGACTCACAAATTAATCTTGAAGTAGTCAAAATCTGATCTTAGGAACTTTATGTAACCTTGAGCTATACAAGATAACTCAATGTGAAAAAATCCAAACCTTTACAACTCACAATGCAACATTACCATAAATATAGTCTTATAGAATCACTTGGTAAACTTCTTGTAGAAGTACCCATTTAGTCATCTTTCTCTCATTCTTGAGAGATACAAGGCTTAGTCTTTCCCTCCTTTCTATAACATAGAGAAGACATCTAAAAGTTCAATGTGTCAATCATCACAAGTAGTCGTTAACTACTTCACTCCAACATCAAAACTTGGTTTTAGTGTCATCTCTTTTGACATAGAAACACTTAGGCTTACAATACAATTTATTATTGACATCTATCTTTCCCTTTTCCATAGGATCCATCGATGTATTCATAATCAATATGCATGCAATATTTCATAGATTATCCACTACACTCTCTATTGGAACATGAGTTTTTGAAATGATTCTCCAACCCAAAAAGTCTATAAGGGTGAAGATCCCAACCTTTTTTTTAATGTCCTTTGCTATGAAAATGAGGACACTTCATATTTTGTGTCTTTTGAGATCAATTATTTGAACATACAACACTTGCACTCTTAGACCTTCAATCTTTGGCCTCATAATTTTTTGAATGGTCTCTCTTATCCCTTGCCCATGTTTTCCTAATTCCCTTCATTTGTATCCTACACCATCTTCAAACCATCAATATTTTTAAAACTACCTTTAATTTTAATATAAAAAATGACACCTCTACACTAAAATAAATGATTACCTTCAACTTTATCATCTTACCCTAAACAAATATTAGATAAGTTCCATGCATATTATCTTATAAATCACAAGAACAAATCAAATCTTTTGTACCACATGCAATATCAAAAATTAATGGTTTTGATTTCAAAATATCATTTTATTTTTCTAACAACTTGAGTTTTTCTTCTAGATCTTCATTCTTCTTCTTAACATTTTCAAACAATTTAAATTTTTTCTTTAATTCTCATTTTTTATTTTTTAACTTTATCCAACTTTTTAAGAAGGCTATCAATTTCATGTGAACTTTCATACATATCCTTTCTCAAATACTTTAAAATTTCTATTAGTTTTGAATTATACTTTTCAGTTTCTCCAATTCATCTTTCAAAACATATTTCTCACATGTTAAACTTTAATTTTCATTTTTTACATTTTTATCTATCTTCCCCATTAAAAAAAATTATTTTCCCTACTACTATGACTTCATAATCTACTTTGATCTTATGGATTCCTTCACACAATATTTATTCTTCACACTTAGAATGATTTATATAGGTTGAATAAATCCTTTGATGGAAATACATTAGCATGCTACTGAGAGGGACGTGAATCAGTTGTGTCCAAAACTTCACAAATTAAACAAAATTTAACCTTAACTCCAGATTTGATAAATGAAAATTTGAAGCACAAATCCAAAACACATCAAGAACACATAACACCAACAATTTTTTTGTGTGGGAACATATTTGAGGGATAAAGAATAGTGGGACTGAATCCAAAATATGGTGTTCTCTTCTAAAATAAGTATAACCTATTAGGATTATTAAAATAAGAATGCACATGCATTCAAGAACACTACCTAAAGGTCATTTCTCAAATGCAAAAGGTTTAGTACCCTAATAAGACTCACTATCTTACACCAATTTAGATTAAAACCTGAATACAATTCATGAACTATACAATAACATCTTCAACATGTCTAAATTAGTTCCATTGAAGTACAATTAAAAAAAAATTTCCACACCAAATCTCTACCTTTATTCATACATCCACTCATCCACTCTCTCTCTCACACACAATCATAAGATAATTAGATTAATTTATACAAACCATCAACCTTGGAGATATCAATAAGGTTGGCTAAAATCTCATCACCTAATTACAAGAAATATAACCATACAAGATACAATATTTAAGGCAAAACAAGAAATGCGAACAGAGAAATCTCTCAAACCAAAATCATATGCATCGAACATGAAATACCTCCAATTATGCGTCGATCATCCGCAACATGCTAAAATCATCATGTAAGCTAAGAAAATGAAGAGCACCATCTCACCAATGAAAAATCACCAAGTGTGATCACCAAAATCAATGTGAACCAGCAATACAATAGGAGAACAATCTAGAAATATCCACAAGCATCATGAAATGCCACACCAATATCTATATTAACTCAAATTACTTGAATCATTAGCAACATCATACTAAACCTTTGAATACAAACAAAAACAACTCTCAATCAAGAAAAATATCTTTTTAATCTCCAAATGATAAAATAATTGAGTTAAGGAAACACATCAGTGTCCCAAACATGCCCACCAGATCCAAAAAGAAAAATATTATTATGTGGAACACTATGGATCAAAATACTATCACATTTTTACCACTAAACAACTGAAAAAGAAGTCAAAACACAAACCCATAAGTCACTCAAATCTGCATGTGAACCTCTGAAAGTTGAACTAGATCAACTACAGATATCTGACAACATAGTTATAGCATCTACAAACTCTAATCTTTAATATTCAAGCTACAAAAGACCAAAAAACTTATTGAACTTCTTAGAAATACTATCATAGATAGAGAAATATGTTGACAACAATGACAACACACCTCTCAAATATGGGACAACACATCTCATTAGCACATATTTGTATATTATTAGAACAATATCCCTCTTTGGAATTGATAGAAATATATGATATGGAAAATAATCAATATCAAATAAATCAAATCTTACACAAATCTTTGAACAATCTCCTCTAACTGAAACATTCTCTCCCTTGGTTTTTCATATGAATCTCTTCCCCCCATATGAAAAAACACCAAAGGAACATATTTGAACCATAAAATGGAATCTCTCTCCTCAAATCTGAAAAACTAGCTCACAATACTAACTACTCTCCATGAGTAGTAACTGGAAAACACCAATCTCGATAAAGGACATCTCTAAGTTGAAATACACTGGACTGATACATACCAATGAACCTTTATTTTGATCAAGAGGGATAAGACCACCTAGCTTACATCTAAGATACTCAGAAGTGTCTTTAGGAAAAGGCTCCATGAAAATATCTTCTATCTATTCCTTAGTAGACAGATATTCCAATCTAACTTCCTTCTTATTAACCTTCTCTCTCAAAAAGTGAAACTTGATAGATATATGCTTAGGCTTTGAATGTAACACTAATTTTTTAGAAATTTTAATAGAACTTGAATTGTCACAATAGACAGCAATAGGTTCATCACAGTCTACCTAAATATCTTTCAACATATATTTCATCCATACCACTTGATTAGAATTGACTGAGATATAAATATTCCATTAAATCAGACAATGTGATTGGAAATCCTAGAACGAATTTCATTTCTCCAATCATAGATATCACAAATTCATTTTCCATTTCATTTTCAAGCTCTTTTCTCAACTTATCATTTCCTCCAAAGATAATATTGTCCACAAAAACCTCACCAATCAGAAGATTATCATGATTAATCTTGAAATAAAAATTAGTGTCAGTAGTACCTTTGTTAAATCCAAGCTTCAATAGATAGTTATCCAATCTTGCATACCATGCTCTAGGGGCTTGGTTCAATCCATGAAAATATTTCTTCAATCAAAAAACCATATTTCTTTGATCAGTCAATGTAAATCCATCTGGTTTCTCTATGTACACTTCTTCAAATTCACCATTCAAAAATGCAGACTTGGCATTGATTTTATAAACTTTGAAATCTTTTTGAGAAGCATAAGCAAGAAATAATATCAAATCTTAAATTCTAGCCACAAGATAAAAAGTCTCTTCAAAGTTTATACATCTCATTTGTGAATATCCTTTGCAAAAAAAAAATTCCTTATTTATGAACACTTCACCATCTTCATTCAATTTGTTTCAAAAAACCTATTTAGTTCCAATTACATTCTTATCCCTAGCTCTGGGAACAAGAACCCATTTTTTGTGCTCCTTAATCTAATACAACCCTTATTTCATTTCTTTTACCAAATGTTCATCTTGACATGCTTCATTCACATCTTTTAGTTAATAATTTTGAAATCAAACAATAGTCAACTCTATCTTTAGCAATTTTTCTTTTAGTTTGGACACATTTGTTTCTATCACCTATTATCTGAGTTTTTGAATGATTCAACCTTACATACCTATGGGACTTAGGATTTTCATTAATTATGGACTCTTTTAGTTCTACTTCATTATCTGTACTAGATCCTTCATCTTGTTTTCCTTGAATAATCTAAACTTGATTCTAAGTTTGAGGTTTCATTCCCTGATTTTTACTATCATCCTGATCATCTGAATTATATCCACAAGATCTAGACTATTTTTTATTGCATTCACCCACCTTGACATTTACACTCTCAATTGTCCATTGTAATCAATTATTATAATATTTCTATTCCTTTCTTTTTGTAGAATAACTAATAAATATTCCTTCATCACTTCTAGCATCAAAATTTCCTAAATCTTCATATCTTTTGATATAGTAGGGTCACCCCACAATCAATAGTGGGTTAGAATTTTTTAGACATGTTTATTTTAGAAAATATAATACATTTTTAATAAAATATGATGATTTAATCTTTGAGAGGTCCCATTCGAATGAATTAATTAATTTTTTTTAGATCAAAGACTCTTATATCATAAAATCTTTGATATAACCTATATACTTCTCATTTATACCTAGAATGGAGGCTCCTTCACACCTATTAAAATGCTAACAAAAAATCACTTTGACTTTATCTTTTGGAAGATCAAATGAATTCATTTGACCAGCCTATCTATGAAGTATGATACTACTCAAAAATATATTTCCAATGATTATAATATTAATATATATTAAGTTTACTTTGACTTCGCATTTTTAGTTTTACCAAACATAGATATTTTACCGTATATCAACATTTGTGTTTGAATCTTATGGAAAAATAATGAACAAGAGAGAAAAAATTTCTAATAAATATCTATGCACTAGGTATTAAATTCCTCTTTCTAGCAAAAAAAATTTAAAATTGGACAAATAGACGACAAGTTAAAAGCTATGGAATGAATGTATGTCAAAATTACAGTTAAGTCAACTTTAGTCAAATATGAAATAATGAGAATAAGTCATGAAACCAATTGCATAGCTTAGATATGGATGTTACAAAACTAAATTCAAAAGAATAAACTTGATATCTATTTAAAATATATAAAAAAATTACGCTCTATGGAATAATTCATTTATTCATGGAAGTTATGAGCATTTTGGTGGAAGCAGTATTCAGGCAGTGTTCTTGAGTAGCAATTTTTGGAAATCGAATGATATCTCCTAATCGGGATGGAATATGGTTTTGAAAAATTAAAGGGAAGTTGAAGACACATTGATAGTGATGTGGATGATAGTGAAAACTTTGAGGTCACACGAGCAAAGAATTATTGTAGTTCGAAGCTGACAGTTTTGTGTAATTTTGATGTAGCGTGTGGAAACTTTTATGTTATAATTGTATGCCAACTCATTTGTAATTATTTGAGTGTGGTATAAAGGAAGGAATGTATTTCCTTGTTGTAGTGTGGTCAGATGTGATGTTGTATTCATGAAGTGAAGAAAAGAGCTAAGTGTGAAAGCGAATTTGTGAAGGAAGACATGCAAAGTACAAAGATCTAAAATTGAGATCTAGTGTAACAATGAGTGTGGTTTGGCACAGTCAGAGAAGAGGTAACATATTATTTTGTTGAGTAATACAAAGATTATTTGGATAGTGTGTTCAGTGATCTTATCCTGAAGCTATTTGGGCAATGGGTCCTTCTATCTTCCATAACTCTTAACAGGGTTAGAATCTTTTAACAGGGATTCAAAATCTCCTAACAGGGATTCATATGTACTGAATGTATTTCATAAGACTCCTAACAGAGTCCATCCTTTCACAAGGAATATTCATATTAGTCCATCTTTTTTGGGCATCATTCCCACTGGGGTTTACTCTTTGATCAAGAGGTTCCCTAGTCAACATATCTTGTGTCATTGTTTTATTATGTATGAATATCTTTCTATGGTTAGTAATTATATTGCTTACATGGTTTAATGCTATTGAAGTTGATAAAAGCTATAATTATTTGATAATTGATTCAACCCCCCCCCCCCCTCTTAGTTATCTTGGTGGACTTTACTTTCTAACAATTGGTATCAGAGTCGCAAGTCCTTGAAAAAGAAGTTTAACAGCTTAAGGAGATCCATGGTGAATTTCAGGAAAGAAAGCCCTAAGTTTGATGGAGTAAATTTTGACAGCTGGAAAGAAAAGATGAAGACACACCTACTGTGTTTAGGACTAGGTGATTGGTTGATTACAAAGAATGATAAGACTATCATTGAAGAGGAAAATCTTGAAACATGTAATGCTAATGAGAGAGATCTATTCATGTGTAACATACTTGCAAGAGAAGCACTTTTGATAGCCCTTCTGGAGAATGAGTACAGTCAGGTAAAATGTTTGAAAAAATCTCATGAAATTTGGAAAGCTTTGCACTCTACTTTTGAAGGTGATGAACATGCAAAAATAGTTAGTTACATAATTGGAAATGTGCATTTGAAGATATAATAATGTTGGAAGATGAATCTATTAGAAGCTATATTGGTAGAATGTCAGAAATTATTACAAGTATAAAATCTTGTGGAGGAGAAAAGACAGAGAATGAAGTGATATGGAAAATTCTGAGGACATTGACCCCTATATTTAAGTAGACAACATAGATGATTGAACAATTTATACCTTGTACTACAAAATTTACAAGAGAGACTCTTCTTGGAAGATTGGAAGTAGCAGAAATGAACCTAAGATTATCAGGAGACTTACCTAGAATGGAGACAACATTCAATGCTCTTAGTGTTTGCCCTACTTTGTCAAGAAGCATCAATGTGAGTGGAGATTATGTTGGCAGCAGCAAATCTAGAAATGAAGAAGACAAGAAGATTGAAGAAGGTATTACCTTGCTTGTGAAAAGAGAACCAGATGGTAAGAAAATATTTAAACATTGGACTTGTCAAGAATATGGTCATTTTGCATCTAAATGTCCTAAGAGAGTTAAAAAGTATAGAAACAATTTCAAACTTAGAAGATCTAAGGAATGTTATTATGCTAATGATGAAGATCTTGAAGCTAGTATAGAAAGAACTCTAAGTGAAAGTGATATTGAAAACAATGATGACATAGGATTTGTAACAATTAAAGAAGAGAATCCTGAAACTGATGTTAAGGAAGAAAAAGCCTTAGTTTCTCAAGTTGAAAAGAAAGCTGATTGGATTATAGATAGTAGTTGTTCACATCATATGACTGGAGACATGAAAAAGTTCATAAAGTTTAATGAATATGATGGAGGATTTGTTAGAGTTGGAAATAATGCACCTTGTTTAATTAAAGGTATAGGATCTATTACTCTTGATGGAAAGACTAATACTGATAATGTTTATTTTGTGGATGGATTGAAACATAATCTTTTGAGTGTTGGATAGTTAGTTGATAAGGGATATCAAGTTTGGTTTACTGAGAAAACTTGTGTGATAAAGGATAAACATGGAAATCTGATTGGAACTAGATCTAGAACCAGAGGTAATGTATTTCAGTTGAATCCTACTAAGATGACATGTTTGATTACTAAGATTGATGATAGTTGGTTATGGCATAGAAATTTTTGTCATATAAACTTTGACAACATTGTGAAAGTAAGTACTACACTTGCAGTAAGAGATTGCCTAAAATTATGAAGCCTACTAACATGATTTGCAAAGAATGTGTAATGGCTAAACAAAAGAGAAGTTCTTTTCCTAGTAAGAAGTTTACATCTGTAGAAAATCTAGAGATTGTTCATACAGATTTGAGCGGTCCTAGCAGGACTAGAGGATTCTATGGAGAAAGGTATTTTATGATTCTTGTTGATGATTTTACAAGAATGATGTGGATTGCATTTCTTAAAGAAAAATTTGAAGCATTTGATAAGTTTAAGATTGTTAAGAATAAAGTTCAGAATGAATCTGGAATGAAGATTAAATGTTTGAAATTTGATAGAGGTGGAGAGTTTACTTCTAGAGAGTTTAACACCTTTTGTGAAGAAAATGGTATTAAGAGATAGTATTCAGCACCTAGAACACCTGAACAAAATGGCATTGCAGAAAGAAGAAATAGATCAATGACTGAAGCAGAAAGAGCTATGTTATTTGAGAATGATTTGGCGAAGATATTCTGGAGAGAAGTAGTGAACACATCAGTGTATACAATGAACATAGTACAAATCAGAGTAGACATAGACAAGACACCTTATGAATTATGGTTTGGACATGCACCCTCAGTTAAGTATTTTAGAATTTTTGGAAGAAAATGTTATATAAAGAGAGATGATGATATTGCAAAGTTTGATCCTAGAAGTGATGAAGGTATATTTCTTGGATATTCTTTGAAAAGAAAAGCCTATAGATGTTACAATAAAAGAACTAAGACTATTGTTGAAAGTGCAAATGTTAAAGTTGATGAAAAGTTCAAAATTCAGGAAAGAATGCTTGATTATGAATCAGATGAAGAAGCTCATCCTAAACCTAACACTGGATCTACTGCATTATTTTATGAAACTGATAGTGATTTGTTGAATGAAAGCCATAGTGAAGTCATTGAAGAACCTACACCTAAAGAGAGATCTGAGACAGTGACACCTAGAAAGAGTTTGTTAAGAATTCATCATATTGGACAAATTATTGGAAGCATCAAAAGAGGAGTTCTAACTTGAAATAAGGTACAAGAACAATTATGTTTGATTTCTCAAATTGAACCTAAGACTACTAGTGAAGCTTGTGAAGATGAAAGTTGGACTAATGCTATGAAAGAAGAACTAGATCAAATTGAAAAGAACAAGACATGGGAATTGGTCACTAGACCTAAAGACAAGAATGTTATTGGAACTAAATGGGTATTCAAAAACAAGATGAATGAACAAGGAGAAGTAGTAAGAAATAAAGCAAGATTGGTATGTAAGGGTTACTCATAGCAAGAAGGAATTGACTATGAAGAAAACTTTGCACTCGTTGCAAGAATTGAAGTAGTAAGAATGTTTTTGGCTTATGCAGCTTACAAGAAATTCAAAGTATATTAGATGGATGTGATGTCAGCATTTCTGAATGGAGAGTTGGAAGAAGATGTCTACATTGAGCAGCCTGAAGGTTTTTTGATGCGGGAGCATCTCAACCATTAAGAAATTATGAGAGGTTCATAATATTGTAATAGTTAAGTCATCTAGAATTTCAGGGGACCATGTCAAGAAATGGGCAAACTGCCTAAAATTTCATTGTAATATGCTTCAAATAGCATTGTAATTGATCAAGGTTGTGAATGTCAGGCAAATAGGTTAGTTTTAATAACTACCTAGAAACTCTTAAAAAGAGATATATGTAATTGAAAGGAAAATCGGGAGGAGAGTAGAGATATTACGAAAGAGAGAGAGAGAGAGAGAGAGAGAGAGAGCACAAAAGAATAGAGAAAAGAGTTGGCTCTCTGGCCTTTAGCTAGAGAGCCATGCATATTATTTATGCTATGTATTCCATGCTTTGGTTTGATTAAGATTTTGGTGTTGTTGTAGCTCGTCGTCCCTCTCTCCTTGTTGTTTATGTTTTTCTATATTTCGGTTTTGGTTATTATGGGCATCGACATTAAATATTCTAGTGGAATATGTGGGTCACACTTTAGCAGTCCTGATTTGGGGACATCATGACACCAACACATGGAACTCTGTGTATCAGTTCATGATGACTGGTACCATATTTGAGAGTTTGCTAGTGATAGTAACAGAAGGTGTTAGATTGTTAAAAGTTTATAATGTTTCTATGTTATTGGTTTTCAATCCCAAATGAGGAAATGCATTGAGTGTTTATGATTCGGTTTATAACAGTCCGAGTGGGTATAGTGAAAGTCATTTATGTTTAGCAAGGAATCACTTTGAGACTCGACCAGAAAATGTCGAGTGCATTAAGCAATGAAACTAGTTTTCAAGAAACCATTTTTAAGTTCTTATGGTGTTTAGCATGGACTGTTTGTTATCGGCCATGACTCTGAAAAAAAAGAAGGTGGTGACACTTTGTACACACATTACAGTTTACTTGATAAAGTGATTCCATGCCAGTCCTGAGCCATGGGACGTTGGTTGTGTTTCATTGAGCTAAGCATCAGCCTAAAAGCTAGTTAGGTTTGAGTGCATGGAACGGTTGCCAAGAACCATTATCAAAGGTGGAGGAAGTTGTGTTTGCTCGCCGGGTTACTAAAAAGATGGTGCATTTGATGCTATTAGTTTCCAATGTTCATTTCAAAGGAGATCGTAAAAGGTGTATGCGCAGAGAGAAGTATATTTGAAAGGTTGAGTTTTATGACTTACCATTTCCATGGTGTCCGATGAAGACCATTATATGGTGGCTCAGTTATAAGGAAAGGTGGCAGCCTAGTTGTTTATGCATGGTCATGCTTTGTTTGACTCATGAGGTAGTGGGTGCAATCTCGGTCCATGGGAGACCATTTACTATGGTGAACAATGAATGTGATGTGACCATTGAAGATTATTTGATTGAGTTGGGAACCTCTAAGTCATTGTTTTGTAAAGAAAGAAAAAGAAGGAATGGCGTATTTGCAGAGATAACAACATCTCCAAAATAGATTTCTTATAGCCTCAATGGCATGTGTAGACCTAAGCAAGATAATGGAGAAAGTTTACCAGATTTGGGAAATAGTTTGATTTCCTCCGCATCATTTCCTTTGAATCAAGAAGGAGACATGGTATGTAAACTAAAGAAATCTTTATGTGGACTTAAACAAGCACCTAGAACTTGGTATGCAAGATTGGATAAGTATTTGTTAAAATTGGGATTTACAAAAGGAACGGTTGATAGCAATCTGTACACTAAAGAAATTGAAAATGGTTTGTTGGTTATAGTTATTTTTGTTGATGACATTATCTTTGGAGGAGAAGATGAAGCTAGTGACAAATTTGGTGATGAAATGAAGACTAAATTTTAAATGAGTATGATTGGTGAAATAAAATATGTTTTGGGATTACAGATAACACAAAACAGTGATGGTATCTTTGTAAGTCAGACAAAGTACCTGAATGACTTGTTGAAAAGATTTGGAATGGAGAATTGTAAACTAGTTGGAACACCTATGGTGACTAGACATAAGTTATCTAGCATAGATGAGACTCCTGCAATGGAATAGAAGAAATACAGATCTATGATTGGAGGATTGCAGTATTTGACTCATACAAGACTTGATATAGCACATTCAGTTGGAATTGTAGCAAGATTTCAAGCTGAACCTAGAGAATCACATTATGCAGCAATAAAGAGGATACTGAGATATTTAAGAGGCACAATGGACTATGGATTATGGTATGAAAAAGCTGATGATTTTACCCTATGTGCATATACAGATGCTGATTGGGGAGGCAGTGTTGATGATAAGAAAAGCACTAGTGGTGGAGCATTTTTCCTTGGAGGAAGATTGGTTTCTTGGCTAAGCAAGAAGCAAAATTGTATCTCACAAAGCACATCAAAAGAAAAATATGTAGCAACAACAAACAATTGTAACCAGATAATTTGGATGAAGAAAATGCTGAAGGATATTGGAATAAAGTTTGTTAAACCTATTGTCATACATTGTGACAACACTAGCACAGTTAGTATGTCTAAGAATCCTATATTAAATTCTAAGACAAAGCATATAGAGATTAAGTATCATGTTGTAAGAGAGAAAATTGTTGAGAAAGAAGTTAGACTTGAGTACATAAGTACAAAGGAGTAGATAGAAAATATATTCACAAAGCCTTTGCCTAAGGATACATTTGAGTATCTGAGAGGTATGCTTGGGGTTATGCCCCAGTCTACTTTTGAAAAGTGATGCAGTTGGTTGCATCCATCTAGTGGTATATGAGCCTTATCTTTCTTTTGGACTGGATGTTGGTACTTCCTCTATGGGGGAGTATGTGTATTTGAGCTGAGTCATGAGGACTCTAGTGAATGTATTTTCTGAATAGTGTCTTTTGACATTGGAGTTGTTGTTGACATAATGATGAAATTTCTATCATTGATGTCAATGGGGGAGAAGTATACATGAAAAACCATCTGAAACATCTGTTGGAGAGAATTGAATAGGATAACGAAGCAAGATTTGATTGATGAAGAGGATTTGGAGTAGCAATGTTGCAGTATTGGATTTTTGGAACATTGGATGTTTTTTCATCTATGTTGTCATCAATGCCAATGGGGGAGACTGTTAGGAATGAATGCTAAATGTTTGGCAACCATTCTATAGCAGTTATTGTTGCATTCATGACTATGATTGTCATTGATGTCAACACAGTGATTTACCAGAGACTTACAGAGAAGCAAATAGAGTTTGGATTAGCGCACATGGGTTATTGCAGTTGGAGCTATGTGATGTTGAGTTCATACTCCTTGATATTCTATATGTCTATGGTTAAGAGCATAGACAATAATTCATTTATTCATGGAAGTTATGAGCATTTTGGTGGAAGCAGTGTTCCTGAGTAGTGGTTTATGGAAATTGGATGATATCTCCTAATCGGGATGGAATCTAGTTTTGCGTAGTTAAAGGGAAGTTGAAGACACATTGATAGTGACATGGATGATAGTGAAAACTTCAAGGTCACACAAGCGAAGAATTATTGTAGTTGGAAGCTGACAGTTTTGTGTAATTTTGATGTAGTGTGTGGAAAATTTTATGTTATAATTATATGCCGACTCATTTGTAATTATTTGAGTGTGGTATAAAGGAAGGAATGTATTTCTTTTTTGTAGTGTGGTTGGATGTGATGTTGTATGCATGAAGTGAAGAAAAGAGCTAAGTGTGAAAGTGAATTTGTGAAGACATGCAAAGTACAAAGATCTGAAATTGAGATCTGGTGTAATAGTGAGTGTGGTTTGGCACAATCAAAGAAGAGGTAACATATTATTCTATTGAGTAATACAAAGATTATTTGGACAGCGTGTTCAGTGATCTTACCCTGAAGCTATTTGGGCAGTGGGTCCTTCTATCTTCCATAACTCTTAACAGGGTTAAAATCTTTTAACAGGGATTCAAAATCTCCTAACAGGGATTCATATGTACTGAATGTATTTCATAAGACTCCTAAAAAATTCCATCCTTTCATAAGGAATATTCATATTAGTGCATCTTTTGTGGGCATCATTCCCAATGGGGTTTACTCTTTGATCAAGAGGTTCCCTAGTCAACATATCTTGTGTCATTGTGTTATTGTGTATGAATATCTTTCTATGGTTATTAATTATATTTCTTACATGGTTTAATGTTGTTGAAGTTGATAAAAGTTATAATTATCTGATAACTGATTCACCCCCCCCTCTCAATTATCTTGGTGGACTTTAATTTCTAACATAAGGGTGCTCCCCTTAATACCACAAACACATAATAGAAATAAACACACAACAACAATTTGCAAGAATGAAAAATGGGCTTCTTATTATCTCCCCAAGTGTGGAATTAAAAATTTTAGAATTACAATATGGAAAGCCACATGGACATTTTCTTTACAATATTTTGTAAGAAAAAGCCTCCAATAACTACCCTGAACTGCTTACAAAATACTACAGGTCTTCCTTATATAGGCAATTTTCCACTGCCCAAGAATGTTGCAAAATTTTAGCCATTAAGGCCAACCACCCTTAAAATTATTTTATTTGTTTAGTTTTTACATTCGGGTCGGCTCAAAATAATCACAAATTATATTTTTAGGTAACCCAACTTCTAGAAGCCATAAATTTAAAACTGTAGCTTTGTTTGACTATTATAACCACTTTTTGGAAATGGCAAGTCATGATCTACAATGCTTGACTCACTCAACCTCTAGTCAGCTAGGTTTTGACTTTGTTCTGGAGCCTCTAAGGCCTTTAAAATTGAGCTCAAAGATTTTGTACCAAAAAATGTCAATAACTTCACCAATATAGATGATATGGCAATGAAACTCAACTGGCAAACTGATATGACTAAGATGAACCTCCACCTATGAAATCATAACATTCCAAGCTCATATGCCAACTTACTAAAAATAGTAAGTTTCCATAAATGGTAACTTTGTACTGAAAACAACCCTCATTGAAAAGACAAAAAACAAATATTTTTGGGTGATGCAAGATTGCCCTTACACCCATGATGCTCGTGCATCAGACACCCAGAGTAATTTGATAAGTGCCCTGGTCACATCTCAGGTGTGCAAAGGAAAACCAAGATGATTAACCTCCTCCCTTGTCAGCCACGATGAATCTTCTATAGGTCATCCTTTCCATTTGACCAGATATTCTTCATATGTCTTGTTCCTTATGCTTCTCCTAACATGACTATCTAGTATATGCCCAATCTCCTTGGTAGCTAAATTAGTTGTTGGAATAATCCATTGTGCTTCTGTGATCTCACCTTCAAAAAACCCGTCATGATACTCTATCATATCTAAATGTTAAATACTGGTAAAATATTCAGCTCAATAGGAAACTCTACTTCATAGGAATTTCCTGAATCATACTTCTTCAGTATCTTGCATGGCCCAAAGTTCTTCATTTTCAACTTGTTATATGTACCTACTAGAAATTGCTCCTTTCGCAAATGAATCACAACTTCATCCCCAACTTGAAATTTCTTATGCCTCCTTTTCTCATCTTCCTTAGCCTTATATTGTGCATTCATCTTGGTAATATTGTTCCTCACCTCCTTATGGATGTTCTTCAAATGTTCTGCAAAATTCCACTACTTATTTTTCCTTTGTCTATCTACCTCAACCTGGAATCATTTCTGGGACTACTTTCATCTACAATCTAGAATGGTGATTTACTAGTAATCCTCTTAACAAAATTATTGATGCAAATTCTGCCAGTGGTAAAATCAAATCCCATCCTATTGGCTTATGTCCAACCAAACATCTCAACAAATTCCCCAAACTCCTATTCACCACCTTTGTTTTTTTATCAGTTTGTGGATGATGTGATAAAATGAACTTAAAATTTTTCTTTAACTTCTTCCACAATGTGCTCCAGAAATATCCAATAAACTTAGTGCCTCGATCTAAAACTATGCTCTTTGGTAGACCATGTAGTCTCACCACTTCTTTGAAAAACTATTCTGCCACATGAACAACATCATTAGTCTTCTTGTAGTGAATGAAATGTGTCATCTTTGAAAACCTGTCAACCACCACAAAAATTGAATCATTACCCCACTAAGTCCTTGGTAAACCAAGAACAAAGTCCATACTAATATCCTCACATGGATTCTCTGGTACAAGTAATGGCTGATACAACCCTACATTCTTCTTTACTCATTTTTCCATTTGACATAATCTACAACTCTGTACAAACTTCTTGACATCTTGTTGTAACAATGGTGAGTAATAATTCTCACTAACTAAAGTAAGGATTTTATCTCAACCAAAATTTTGATCCAATCCCCCACTAAGCTTCTCTCTCATATAACTTCATGGAATTCACAATTGACTCTCTCTAAGTAGCATACCATCCTGAATGATGAAATCCAACCACTTCTTTCTATCTAGAGTAATATTTTTGGTACAAGTTGTCCAAGCTTCATCAAAATCAGGATCCCCTAGATACAAACTCTTGAGTCCCTTGAACCTGACAACCTCAATCTATATCTTTTTCAGAAAAATTTTCCTTGTTGTAAAATCATCTACAACCATGTTAGACTTTCCACTCTTATATTTCAAAACAAATGCACCTAACTTTGCAAAAACTCAACCCATTTCAAATGCCTCTGATTCAACTTTTCTTGACTATTGAAATATTGTAAATTTTCATGATCAGTATACAAATAAAACTCCTTAGGAAGAAGATAGTGTCACCACTTTTTCAATTCTTGAACTATAGCATAAAAATATTGATCATAAACATAATATTTTCTCTTGGCATCATTTAACTTCTCGCTGAAATAAGAAACAGGTTTACCTTTTTGGCTCAAAACAACTCCTAGATTGCAGTACCACAAGCATGACAGTCTACTTGAAACACTTTATTAAAATTTGGAAGTGCTAAAAAAAGTTTTTCTGTAACTTTTTGTTTCAACAGTTTAAAAATCTTATCCTCCCCTAATGTCTACTTAAACTCTTTCCTATCCCCTCTCATTGTTTCAGAGAAGGGTCCACAAATACTACTAAAAATATTCATAAATTTTTTATAAAAGCTAGCCAAACCATGAAAATATCTTACCTCGATAGAACTCCTTGGATTAGGCCTCTCATGGATGGCCTTTACTTTATTTGGGTCTATTTTTAGATCTTCTTTTGAAACTAAAAATCCTTGATACACTAAATATTTCTTCACAAAACTATACTTCTTCAAATTAATCAGTAATTTCTCTTCCGTTAACTTCTCAAAAACCCTATGAATATTCATTATATGCTCCTCCAATGTCGTACAAAAGATCAACATAACATCTAGGTAAATAATGACAAACTTACCCATAAATTTTTTTCAAAACCTCATTCATAAGCCGCATGAAAGTTCTCATTGCATTGGTTATCACAAAGGGCATGACTAATGACTCATATAGCCCTTCCTTTGTCTTGAAGGAAGACTTCCATTCATCTCCTTATATGATCTGAATCTGATGATATCCACTCTTTAGATCTATCTTTGAGAAATACACAACTCTACTCAAATATTCCATAATATCATCAATCCATGGAAATAGAAACCTATACTTGATTGCGATATTTTTGATAGCCTTAGAATCTATACACATCCTCCATTCTCCATTCTTCTTTGGTGCTAATACTATTGGTACAACAAATGGACTTAGACTCTTTTGAATCAACTCTTTTGAATCAACCCCTTCTATAACAACTCCTATACCTATCTATTCAACTCCTCACTTTCTCTTTATGTCATTTTCTTTGTTGCCTTATTTGAAAAACTAGCTCCTGGAATCAAGTCCATCTGATGGCTGATCTTCCTTACAGGTGGTAATCCATCTGGCACATTATCAGATACAATATCTTGAAACTCATTCAACAAATCTACAACTTCTATAGGTACATATTCTACTTCATCTTTACCAACTTTTGAAATCAAAGAAAAACACATATGCGCATGCCTCATACCCTCTAGAAACTTCTTCCATCAACAAAACTTATTCTTGCATTACTACATACCTTTTCTTCTATGTCTTTCAATGGATTTATCTTTATATCACATTTCATCCTTTGTGAGGGAATAGGTATTCGCATGACCATCATGTAAAACACGTCTATCAAACTGCCATGGCCTACCCAAAAATATATGACATGAATCCATGGGTATGATATCACATAGTAACTCATCATGGTATCCCCCAATCCTGAACTTCAATAGGAAATGCTCATTTACCATGACCTTGTGGTCATCCTTCACCCGAGTGATTCAATATGGATGTGGGAGTTTCTGCCTTTTGAGTTTTAACTTTGTGACTATCTCTTCTGACACCAAATTTTTGGTGCTTTCACTATCGATAATTACATGACAATATTTATCCTCACACTTTCACCTAGTGTGAAACAAGCTCTTGCTTTGCTTAGGTTCATTCTCACCACTCAACAAGAGTCTTCTATTAGCTAGGACTTCTCATCTTTTGACATCTTTAGAATGTGATGATTTGGCATCTTCATCCATATCCACAACTCTAGCCTGGCCTTCATTTCTCCTATCTATTCTTCCTTGGCCTTGAGGACATTTATATGCCCTATGATCTTCTTCTTCATAGTGAAAACATGTTCCACAGAAGCCTCCTCTTCCTAGTCCTTTTCTTGTTCCCCTTCCTCTCTGACCTCTATTATTCTAATCATGGAAACAATTAAAATTATTTTCTCTCTAATTTTAACTGCTACTGGCCTCATCCTTATTTTTTTAATCTTCATTTTGACCTCCATAAGACCATCTGCTAGATCTTCCACTACAACCTCTTCCGCTTTACCTGCTCCAAAACTTCTTGTTCATATTTTCCTCTCCTCTTAGGGTAAACTAGTATGTCTCTTCAATATTGTTCATTCAGACCAAATTCAACTCCTCCTGAATACTTGGCCTCAACCCATGAAGGTAACGGGAGACTCTATCCTTATCATCTTCTACATGGCCTATTATGATGAGGACTTGATAGAACTCTTTTGTATACTCCTAAATAGATCTCCCTACTTTCTTTAACCCATGTATTTTCTTTAGTAGATCAAGCTCATAATTAATGGGAATGAATTTTCACTTCAATCTATCTACCATCTGATCCCATCTTATTATTTTATCCTTTCCTCTCTTATTTCGCTCCAATTGAATCTCCTGCCACCATATTTTTGCATGCCCTTCAGTCTGGCCTTTGCAAACATGACCCTATATTGATCCTCGATATATTCATACTCAAAATATTCTTCTAATTCATTGATCCAATCCATCAATTCCTATGGGTTAATATTTATTGAAAATGTGGGGATCTCAATCTCAGGTCTTTTCCCAATCTTGGAAATAGCCCAGAAAATCCTTTCCTCCTCTTGGTTCAAAATTTCACCTTCTCCTTCTTGATCAAAATTTCCTTCTTCTTTGAATTCATCCTCACTTTGATCTCTTACTACAAGATTCATTCCTTTGTGAATATATTCTTACAATACTCGCACTTATCTCTGGAGGGTTCTAACCTCACTTGGAACACCTCTAGCTCTTCTTCCACATTCCCTTCATGGAGGCATTTTTGCTCTTATCACTGAAACCCTAAACCACGGTCCTGGTGTAAAATGTCTCAAGGTCAACAATCTATCTACGCACTCAAGAACTCTTGCTCTGATACCACTTGATGAAGGATGTTCCCCTTAATGCCAAAAATACATAATAGAAATAGAGACACAACAACAATTTGCAATCTAACAAAAAATGGGCTTCTTATTATCTCCATAAGTATGGAATTACAAATTTCATAATTACAATATGCAAAGCCACATGGGCATTTTCCTTACAATATTTTGTAAGACAAAGCCTCCAATAGCTACCCAAAATTTCCTAGAAAACACTATGGGCCTTCCTTATATAGACAATTTTCCACTGCCCAAGAAGGTTCCATAATTTCAGCCATTAAGGCCGAACGCCCTTAGAATTTTTTATTTTTTTTTATTTTTTACATTAGGATCGGCTCAAAGTAATTACAAATTATATTCTTAGGTAACCCAACTTCCAAAGGCCATAAATTTTTTACCGTAGCTTTGTTTAACTACTCTAACCACTTTTCATAAATGGAAGGTCCTGATCTACAACGCATGACTCACACAAACTCCTATCAACTGGGTTTCGACCTTGTTCCAGAGCCTCTAAGGCCTTCAAAATTGAGCTCAAATATTTTGTACCCAAAGCCCTCAATAACTTCACCAATATAGATGATATAGAAATGAAACTCAACTAGAAGAATGATATGACTAAGATGAACATCCACCTGTGAAATCAAAACATTCTGATCTTGTATGACCAACTTACGAAAAATAGTAATTTTCTATAAATAGTAACTTTGTACTGAAAACAACCCTTATTGAAAAGACAAAACATAAATATTTTTGGGTGATGCAAGATTTCCCTTACACCCAGGATGCTGCTACATCACAATTTAGGAAAAAAAGTTTAACCCACTATTGTGGGTTCACCCAACATTTAATTACAAAAACTCTAAAATATCTCATAGTAGTAACATTACCATACCATAATTCATAAGAAGCCTTACCAGTATTACCATTTATTTTCCCTCAGTTAAGTGTGTAAATTTTAGAACTTATAGCTTCTCTCTAATAGACATGTGAAACATTTCCTTCAATCATCATTTTCCTTGTAGTATCTAGAATGGTTATGGTTTTCCTCTCTACTACTTCATTTTGTTGAGGGGTTTGTAGAGTAGACATATGTCTCTTTATCACATGTTCTTCATAAAATGCATAGAACTCAGTCGAAGTGAATTCACCACCTTTATTAGATCTCATAAACTTTAGCTTCAATCTTTTCTATGTCTCAACTATATCCTTGAAGACCTTGAATTTTTTGAGGGGCTTAGTTTTATCCTTCAATAAATTAACCCACATTGTCCTTGAATAGTCATAAATCAAAAACACAAAATATCTATCACCATGAAAACTTCTAGTTCTAGATGGACCACATAAATCAATATGAACAAGATCTAATAATCCTTTAGAAGAATAAGTCATACTCTTGAAAGTAGATCTAGTCATTTTACCCATCTGATATTCTTTACACATAGTAGTAGAAGGTTTTAACACCTTAGGAAGATATCTCATAGCTTGAATAGTACTTATTTTGACAATATTATAAAAATTCAATTGACATTTCCTCTTATTCCACAAACAAATTTCATCAATCTAGGAAATAAAATATATATTCTTAGCACTATTCAAATGAAATACATTACCTTTAGTTTTTGTACCTAATGCAATCTTAATACTAGAGCTACCCAATATTCTACATTTTCCATTCTTGAATTTCAGATCATAACCCTTGTCAACTAACTTTCTAACACCCAACAAATTATGCGTAAGACCTTCAACATATAAAACATCATCTGTATTGTTCTTACCATAAAAAAAAATGAATCCTCTTCCATGAATTAGACAAGGAGTATCATCATAAAATATTACAACACCACCATCATACCTTTCCAAACTCACAAACTTACTCTTATCTCTTGTCATATGATGTGAACATCCACTATCAATCACTCATTCATCTTTCTCCTCAACCTCCATGGTGAAAGATCTTTCCACATTCATGGAACTAGTAGATTTAGGATCATCTTCTTCCTTGATAGAAATAAATACCCATTCATCATCTTTTGAACCACCTTCATTAGATTCATCATTTCTCACACCTTCATATGTATCATAGTAACATTTATTCTTATATCTAGGTTGGAATTTCCTAGTTTTATACTTTGGAACTCTTTCTAGACACCTTGTAGAAAAAAGACCTATATTATTGCAAGAAAAACATTTAAGAGGCAACTTACCTTCATACTTACCATCACCTTTGGGAAATATTTTAGAAACAAGGGCTTCAAGCTCTTTTAGTTTACACTCTTCTTCAATATATATTTCATCTCTTTTTCATATCTAGATACTCTTGACGAAATTTCTCCATGATCATATCTCTACTTATCCTTAGAAATAGTAGATTTGAATGAATATTCAACTTTAGGAAAGACATCACCAAATTCACCCATTTTAAAAACTAAAAGCTTAACAATAAACATGTATTTGGTCATATTTATCAAAGTTTCAATCTCCTCAATAGAAATTTTATTTATTTATATGAAGGGGGTAAAGATCTAAGCACCTTAACAAAAATCTCTCGTTCATCCAATTGACGACTGACACATCTAATACTATACACAACCTTATTTATCTTTTGCATGTAAGTAGTTATGTTCGAGCATCTTCACTCATATTTAATGTTTGATATTTTCCTTGTAGGCTCTACAAATTTGCAAGCTCCACATAAGCTTCAGCTTCATACAATGTTCTTCCAAATCTCATGAGCAACCTTTAAATCCATAACATTTTTCATCTTAGTAGAATTCAAGGCACTAAAAAATGCTTCCTTAGCTCTAACATTATATTCAACCTTATGTATTGTATTGGGAGTAGCGGTAGTAATATTTTCAAGAGGGACATAGGGCTTGTTAATAATCTCCAAATAGTCTTCAACTATGCATCTTAGATGACATTCCATGCAACCTTTCCAAAGAGTGTAGTTTGTACTATCAAATATTGAAGTATCCTTCTTGAAAGTTTCCATCCTGGATCACCTCAACTGATTAAGCTTCCCATGGAGGAACTAAGATATAATACCAATTGATGGAAATATGGTAGCACACAAATAAGATAGAGGGTGAATTAGTTGTGTCTAAAACTCCACAAATTAAAGAAATTTTAACCTTAACCTTAGATTTGATAAACAAAAAATTGAAGCATAAACCTAAAAAACATCAAGAACACATAATGTTGGAAAGTGATTTTTTATTAGAACTATGAAGAAATTGAGGGTTTTCATTTATGGAAAAACATATGATATTGTGATCGCATGAAGTAAGTATGAGTATTGAAGATACAGTCTTGAAAATGACTAAGTGTGAAATAGGATTTACAAAGTACTGCAGAACTGTTTTGGACATTGAAGAAAGTATATGATAGATGATAGCTTGATAGGTTAGAGGAAGACATTTTGGGATACATATGATCTTCAGTTAAGGTCAATTTTGATTTCATATCAATATTAGTAAGTTACAGTGATATGAAGATATGCGAAGATAGAGGAACGGTAAAACATGACATATGGACAGTTGTGATGATTAAGGGAATGTAAGATGGAATGGTAACGTGATAAGTTAGATAAAGATTTTATATTTCTAACACTTTGGTAATACAAGATTGTTAAATTAGTATTTATTGTTCCCATTATTAATTATTATGTTTTTATTATGTTTGGGAGTCGACTAGATGTTGGAATTCATATTTATATGAAGATCTTTTTGTAAAGATAATATGACAAGTGTGTGAAATAATGACAACGATGGAAGATGTGAGATCAGAGGTTGGTAGATAATATTGAGGACTACAATTGGAACTATCAAAGCATAGAAGATGCTTGTATTTTTCATTCTTGAAGAACACCTTGTAACTGAAATACTAACTGTAAGAGTTATAAGCTCACTATACCTTTAATAGGGTTTTCTATACCTTTAACAGGATTGATATTCCTCTAACAAGGAAATGTAATATGTAATACTCAGCTCTTAACAGGGCTAGATCTCCTAACATATAGATTTTATATTTTAGTGCATAGTTGTGGGTACCATCCCCACTGGGGTTTTCCCTTGGCCAGGTTTTCCTCTAAAAAAAATAATGGTGTTATGATTTGTGTGTTATTTTCTTATGTTCTTTTCATTTCTACAATCATATGGTTTATTTGGAATCTATTTAAGTTTTATAATAAGTTTGTAATATTGATTGACCCCCCCTCTTAGTATTACTCAATCCTAATAATAGGTATCAAAATTATTGGCCCTCAGAGAGAAAGTCTAACAGCTTAAGGGAGATCATAATGGGTTCAGAAAGTTTGCAAGAGAACTTTGAAGCAACACTTGATGACTTGGATAAAGAAAAGACAGAAAATGGTGAATTGAAATTCAAATTAAGAAGAGCAGAAGGTTTTATCAAGAAACTAAAGGAATAGCTTGAAATTTCAAGAAATCAAAGACAAGACCTTATGGAAAAGATCAAAGAAGATTCAAAGAATGACACATCAGACCAATTAAAGAAGCTTGATCAATAAAAATAAAAAATTAATCTTTTGATGATTAAAGAGATCCAACATGAAAAGGATGCAAAATAAAAAGTTGAAGAAACTCTAAAAGAAGTGAACATATAGATAGGACAAATGTAGATTGAACTTGATCACTACAAGGATAAATGCATGGAATTAGAGAAATACAATTAGATCATTAAAGGGGAGCTTACTCAAGCCAAATTACACATTGAGAAATTACATATGAGTAGTGACAATATTGATGAACAAAGAAAGAGATAGAAACCTAAAGGAGATATGACTATATGTGGATACAATGAAGGAGAATGTACCAAATCTCATGAAGAATCACATGAAGCAAAGGTTAAAGAAAGATCTACTTTTGAAGAGCCTAGAGATCAGATCAGACCCTTTAGAGGTAGATGCTATGGATGCAACAAACTTGGACACATGAAAAGAGATTGTAGAGATGAAGGCCCTTTTAGACCCTTTATTGGTTATTGTTATAACTATTATGCATGTGGACACAAGAAAGAAGAATGCAAGAAACCTGATCAATAAAAAAAAGGCAAGACTACATCAGAGAAGAATCAATAGCCAAGATCACATTCTACAAATGCAATAACCTTGGGCATACTACAAGATTTTATAAATTGTAGATCAATCAAGACAAAAGACTACATAGATGTTACAAATGAGACAACTTAGGACACATAGCTAAGTTTTGTAGGTATAATGGAATGGAAACAAGAAGAGGACCACCTCCTTTGGTTATAAAGAAGAATATTGCTAAAAGCGGTAAAAGTCTTGGTGAATACATGGAGGAATTCAAGAATCATTTTAGGAAACCAGCAGATGAAGATGATGGTAAAATTTGAAAGGTCAAAGACTTCAATAAGGCATTGGTTCAGGGAGAGATACTAGATGATAATGTGTCTTCGCATGATGTTAACATTGTTACATCAACCTAGAAGGTCGAGCATGGCCTTAGCGGGAGCATTGGATGAAGATAATAGATTATATCCAGCCCCTGATTCTGAGGAATGAGCTCATGCAAGCTTAGATATGGTGTATATAGACACTATGGAGTCTATATTTGTGATTGTAGCATTTAATGATTCATATCCTATGAGCACGATATTTGTGATTGACTGGAAAGTATGTAAAGTTGAGCTAACTAAGTTAAGTGCATTTACTCACTTGGAAATAAATAAAATACCTCAAGGAATCTTACTTCCTCACCATTTGAAGAGAAGATATCAAGGAGAGCAGAGTTAAGAAGCATATCAAACCACTAAATAGCTACATTGCATGATCGATCGAAGTGGAATTCCTGAATTTAGTGTGTTAAAGGTATTTAGATTGTTTACTCAAATAGGAAGCTCTAGATGCACCTATGATATATGATGTTGTGGATAGGCCAAGATATAAGTTTAAAAGACACCCCTTCAAGTCTTGTGAGGACAACCTTGAAGGGGATTTTTCAAAAATACCACACGATGTCTTGCACATAGAAGATATTAGGGCATACATCCATTGCAACTATAAAATAATAGGAGATGCAGAGATATACAGGGAAATAGATGAGATGATTGAATTTAATGGAAAAATGAAGGATGAGTTTAAGCACTTATATGACCTAACCATCATGAAGCTAACCCTCATGAATGAATTCAGTGAAATAGAATGGTTCAAGATAATAGTTAGTAGAGTTCATGACCAATTTTTTTAGATAGGAGAGAAGCCTGTGAAGATCCGTAGTAAGTTGATTCATGACATTATTGGGTTAGATAACACTAGAGCTATCCCTGTGGCAAAAAAGAACATCAAAAAGAAAGTTGAAACCCTAACCCACTTAAAATGGGAAAAATGAGCTATGACTGTCAATGACATATTCCAACAAGATATAAGACTAGTTGCAATGCTTCTAGGATAAAAGATATACTATAGCAGTAGACCTAATTCAATCTCAACAAGAGTCATAATGATGGCCTATAGAATGGTAAAAGAGAACACAAAATATAATCTATGTGAGATTCTGGCATAATAGTTTTTGGAAAATGTAAAGATAGTTAAGATGGATATGTGTAAGGAATTTAGATTTGGCTCACTACTAGTTCATATGTACATACATATTAAGCACAAGTTTCTTGGAATGCACCCTAGAGTATGGAAGGACAACATACCCACTGGCATTCAGATATCAGAGAGCTACCAAAGACAAAATAGTACATGGTTAGATGGTGATTTATTTTCTATGATTAAAATCCTACAAAGGAAAATGAAAGAAATATTCATAATCCCTTAGGAATTGGTTGAAAAATATAAGGATACAATCTATTTTATGGTTGAAACTGATTGTGTATTCTTTAAAGAAGTTGATCCTAGGAAGAAGTGGTATTACCCTATGGGATATGAGGTCAGTTATGAAGTTCTTTTAATGTAGATAGAACATGTACTAGCATATGAAGTTGACACATTTGAAGAGAGATGGGGAACTTATGAAGAAAAGTCAACAAAAGTCAGAGAAGAGCATGATAGAGGTACAAGGAAAAGGAAGATAGAGAAAATGGCTGATGATATGGTAGCGAAGGCTAGGATGAAAAAGGAAGAACTAAAAGGAGTAAGGACCAAGATGACTGAAGGAACCTTTGGATAGGAAAGCATGAGACTTGAAGCCCCTCCACCTTTAGAAGTAGAAAACATAGTAAATCCTACTTCTAATATCATTGATCTATCTATCACTCTAGAGAAGATAGCAAAAGAAGATGCACCTATGAGCACATGTAGGAGATCCACTAGAACAACCAAACCCAATAGCCCTAAGAGACAAAAGGTTGAGGTTGAAACCAAGAAGAAAGAAGATGAAAATAAAGAAGATAAGGAAGAAGAGAAAGTAGAAGAAAAGAAAGAAGAGAACCTTTGGAAACCATACATACAAAAATTTCATAAAAGGATAATAAGAGATGGAAACCTAAAAACATTGAACATATATTATGAAAGGTATGATTCTAACAATCAATCAGTGATAGAGGACATGGTGATTGACATTGACTTGTATACAAAAATAATCTATGGGAGATTGAGGGAAATATACCTAAGGACTTGTATGGGAAGTTAGAAATCAAAAAACAACTTTCACAAAAAGAAGGTGAGACAATAAGAAACAAATCCATTGAGGACATGTTGCATGTAGTCTCTGTACAAGAAAGAGAGAAGATAATTAAGGAGGTCAAACCATTGTTAAGAATAAAAGCCAAACTTGTAAAAATTATGGCCAAAAAATATGATGAAGTCATTGAGGATACATAGAAGGCACTGGATCAAATATTGATGAGAAACATTCCAAAGAAAGCTTCACCTCCTAAGGCTACCAAACCAACACCTATAAGAATAGGAGAAATTTCTAAGTCAGCTAAGGGCATCATGGAAGGAAGAAAAGTAAATATTAACAAGAAACCAGACTTCTTTGTTGCTGGTGTGCCTGTAACACTTGACACTACACTTGATGAGAGTGATTCATTTCAAGGAAACATGGATAGTGCAGTGACAGAGGAAGAGGAAGGAAAAAAAGAGGAAGGGTGGGAAGAGGAAGAAGAGAAAGATGAACAATAGAAAGAAGAAACCAAACAAAGAGAAGAAGAAGAGATAAGAGTAGAAGTCAATAAAGAACCTGATACTTCCACTACTTTATTGTTGGAAAGTATGGACAAGCCTGTGAGCATAGATGTAGAGAACATGGATGAGGATGAATTGATGAAATTATCCATCATGACATTTTCTAAGGCAAAAGAAAGGTCAAAATAAAAAGGTGACAAAAAGTTCAAGGTAATTGCCAGGTCAGTTGATATAATGAATAAAATACTCCATATAACTATTTTTTTTGAAGGAAAAGATGATGTAGAGAACCTTAAATGGCACTAGAAAACTTTTATAGTCACTATGAATCCCTTGTCAAGATCGTAGAAGAAAAGGTAGAGAAGAGATACTTAGAGAAAAAGTTGAAGGAAGTATGCCAATCTATTTCATGGGACTTGGGCATTCTGAAATCAGCTACATCTAAGGCCAAAATTTGTTTTGCACATGGAAGAAAACTATATAACTATTGTATTACCCCTATCAAACACACCCAAAATATTTAAGATATAATGGCTAAGGGCAAGGCTACTTTGGATAGTATGATGGACAATTGTGAGACCTCCTCGCAAACTATATTAGAGATGGACAATCAGACATTTAAGATTGTTGATAAGATAGATGTATTGGATATAGAGAAAGGGAGAGTAATGACAAGATTTGGTTTGTTGAAGAGTATAATCACTTCGAAGCTATCAATTCTTGAGGCACGTCTTACTAAGATGGAGAAGATTGGGGAGTCAATGACCAATTCTATACCCACATAATTGAAGGCAATAGAGAATTCATCTTATGCATTGAATGAACTAATACATGTCAGTGATCTATTGATAAAATAATGGAATGATGAAGTCAAGACCTTGGAATATTCCTTCCAAGATATTCTGAAAATGGTGAGCAAACACTAAGTCCTACATTTTTATAAAATTTTCCAATTTTTAGTATAAATTTTCCATTGATGTCAATGGGGGAGAAGAACAAAAATGAGAAGAAGAGAAGAATTAAAAAAAAAAGAAAAAGAAAAAAAGAGTAAATAAAAAAAGGGAAGAGAATATATGTATGTATATAGAAAAGAAAAAGAAGAGGGAAGAGTACAATTAGTGTTTTTTACACTTAATCATTGTTTTCTAAGTGTTGCCATCAATGCCAAAGGAAGAGATTGTTGGAAAGTGATGTTTTATGAGCACTATGAAGCACTTGAGGTTTTCATTTATGGAAAAACATATGATATAGTGATCGCATAAAGTAAGTATGAGTATTGAAGATACAGTCTTGACAATGACTAAGTGTGAAATAAGATTCACAGAGTACTGCAAAACATTTTTGGACATTGAAGATAGTATATGATAGATGATAGCTTGTGATATTAGAGGAAGACATTTTTGGATATATATGACCTTTAGTTAAGGTCTCTTGTGATTTGGTATGTATATCAATAAGTTACAGTGATATGAAGACATGTGAAGATAGAGAAACAGTGAAATAGGGCATATGAACAGTCGCAATGATTAAGGGAATGTAAGATGGACTAGTAACATGCTAAGTTAGATAAAGATTGTGGATTGCTAACACTTTGGTAATACAAGATTGTCAACTTAGTATTTACTATTTTCATTATTAATTATTATGTTTTATATTGTATTTGGGAGCTGACTGAATGTTGGAATTCATATTTTTATGAAGAGATTTTTGTAAAGTGAATATGACAAGTGTGTGAAATAGTGACAGCGATGGAAAATGTGAGATCAAAGGTTGGTAGATAATATTGAGGACTACAACTAGAACTATCAAAGCATAGAAGATGCTTGTATTGTTCATTCTTGAAAAACACTATGTAACTAAAATACTGATTGTAAGAGTTGTAAGCTTAGTATACCTTTAACAGGGTTTTCTATACCTTTAATAGGGTTGATATTCCTCTAAAAAGGAAATGTACTATGTAATGCTCAACTCTTAACATGGCTAGATCTCCTAATAGGGATTTTATATTTTAGTGCATAGTTGTGGGTACCATCCCCACCGGGGTTTTCCCTTGGCCAGGGTTTCCTTGAAAACATATAATGGTGTTATGAGTTGTGTGTTATTTTCTTATGTTGTTTTCATTTCTTCAATCATATGGTTTATTTGGAATTGGTTTAAGTTTTATAATAAGTGTTGTAATACCGATTCACCCCCCTCTTAGTATTACCCAATCCTAACACATAGAACCAATATTTTTTTGCATAGAAACCTTATCAAGCAAAAAAACCATGGTGGATATGAACCCACAAGATGGTTTACTCTATTAAAAGTACTATACCCTATAAGAAGTATTATAATAGGAATGTACATGCATTCAAGCACACTACCTAGATCTCATTGCTCAAATACAAAAGGCTTACTACCTTGGAAAGACATTGTCTTACAAAAATATGTATTACAACCATCCATAGATCAAGAACTATATAATAGATTCTTTGACATGCTTGAATCAGTTCCATTGAATTTAAATTACAATATTCATTTCTACAACATGTCTCTTACATTATTTGCACATCCACTCATCCACACTCTCTCACACATAATCACAAGATCATTACATTAATTTATACAAATCATAAACCTTGGAAATATCAAGAAGATTGGTTGAACTCTTATCACCTAATTACAAAAATTATAACCATACATGATACAATATTTAATGGAAACCAATAAATTTTGGCTAACACATAGATCATACCAAAACCATATGCCTTAAACATGGAACACCTCAAATAATTATGCCTTGATCATCCACAAAACACTAAAATCATCGTTTAGGCCAAGAACATGAAGAAAACCAATTCACCAACAAAAATCACCAAGTGAAAGTGCTACAACCAATGTGAACCACCAACATAATAGGAGCATGATCTAGGAACATCCAAAAGCATCATGAAATGCCACAACAACATCCACATTAGCACAAATTATGGGAATCATCAAAAACATCATACTAAACCTCTAAATACCAACAAAATGACTATTAATCAAGAAAAATAGCTTGTCAATCTCCAAATCATGAAATAATTAAGATGAGAAGACACGCCAATGTCCCAAACAGGTGCACTAAATCGACAAAGAAAAATATTGCAATGTGGAGCAATATGGATCAAAATATTGTCACACTATTACTACTAAACAACTTAAAAGGAAGTCACAACATAAATAATCCTAAGTCACTCAAATCTATATGTGTACCTTTTCAAGTTGAACTAATTCAACTACAAACATCCCACAACACACTGATATAATCCACAAACTATGATCTTCAATATCAAAGCTACAGTAGACCAACAAACTTACTGAACTTCTCAGGAACACTGTCATAGATAGAGAAATATGTTGACATAAATGACAAAAAAAATCTCAAATATGTGACAACACATCTCATTAGCACATATTTTCACATTATTGGACAACATTTTTTCCTTTTTCTTAAATGTGTGGCTTCCCAAACACAATATTTATCTTTGAGCATTAATTATTTATTTAATGAAATTGACCAAAACCAATATAATGGTTACCTCAAATTTTCTATGCAATGATTACATGTACTCTAAATACTATTCTTTGAATTGTAGAAATTTTGAGCATGTTGCAACTTAACAAACCTTTTCTCTTCTTTTAATGTGGTGAGCTCCTAAAAACAAAATAAAAATTATCTTGATCTCGGGCATGCAATATTTTTAGAATTTCTTCCAACTACTGAATCTTCTCTTCAAACAATAGAAACCTTCCTTTATTATCTCATTTGACGACTTCTCTTTGTTCAAAAAACTAATATTTACCTTTTCAACAATGACTTTATTCCAACAAATTATGACAACTTCAGCATAAAAAAAGAAGTGATTTTCTATGATAGATACAAAACTCTGATATTCTTCACTCTTAATTGTGGACAACAATGACAACAATTTCTCTAGCTCTCTATATTTAGTGTTTTGTTTCAATAAATAAATAGTTTTCTAAATACATTAATAACATTGGCATTTACTTAGCCTTGTGACTACACACACATATTAATCTTCAACTCTTTTTTGATATTTTGTTGTACTATATCAACATGTCCAAGAACTATTTTCATGATGTGATAACAATTGTTAATTTTGAAAGTATAGCTAACACATTTCTAACATAAATAATCGTTGAAACATACAAACACATTTTTTTATTATTGGATTTTTATATCAAATTAAATTGTTGTAGCTTGAAAAAAACAATACAAAGGATAATTATTAATAGAATTTGTAGCCTCTAGAACATATCGATGTATCAAGAAAATAGGCCAAAGACAAATAAGAGCTCATCAAATACATTCATTATTTACAACCTTTCTAAACATGTGAAATGGTACTATAAATAAATGAAGCTCACTATGTTGATTACAACTAAAAATGACTGATAAAAACCTACACAAAAAAAAAGTTTATTTGCATAGCTAATCAAATTTATATCTAACTAATAGTCTAATTGGAACTAAAAGTTCCATATTGAAATCATAGCAGTGTGAGGTGCACGATCTTATTGAACTATAAAATAAATTATCTTTAGAACCATCTAGATCACATTCTTCTCATGCTCTCTCACCTACCCAACATTAATGTTGTGGCTAACTATGTTCTATAGTAAATCTAAGATTTAATATGTATTATTGAAATCATAGCAATGTGAGGTGCACGATCTTATTGAACTATAAAATAAATTATCTTTAGAACCATCTAGATCACATTCTTCCCATGCTCTCTCACCTACCCAACATTAATGTTGTGGCTAACTATATTCTATAGTAAATCTAAGATTTAATATGTATTACTTTATAAATTTAATAAATTGAGCCTATATCTAGTAGAGCTCATTTTGATGGGTTTCTCCTTTTTCCATGATTTCTTTCATGGTATCATAGTTGATGATAAATCCTTAAGAGCCCAATATTTTTATTGATTTTATAGAGAGAAAAACTAGGTTGAATAAATGTGATATGTATTCAAAGACTTAGGAGGATTTGTGTCTCATCGGAGCTAGTAGAGGTTACACAAAGTGTTGAAGGGAGAACCATTGTAGAGTTTTTCCCCACCATATATAAATAGATACCTTGACACCTAATCAATTTGATAGTTCCTCGACATATCCCAATCCTACCCAATTTTTTATTTGGATTTTTTTCCCTTTCTATGTGTCATCTTCATCTATAACATTGTTGAACCCAATTTTATTATCTCATTCTCACTACCTGGGGTATCTTCTAGAAAATATTCTTCAATTTTATTGTCCTCTGAGATATCACATTTGTCACCTTCTTTATTATTCAATGTGGGATGTGAATCTTGTAGTTTTAATGATGTACGTTCATCATTTTGACCACAAACATTGACAAAGTATGAAGGTTTTGGTAGTGCTATTTTGAGTCATCCAAAAAAACATTTGTGTGCCATAGTGATCTGTAGATCAAATCTTGATGTTTCAAGGGTCTTTACATGTTTTAGGGTTTAGGGTTTTATATTTTTTAAGTCTTTCTAGTGTAAACCCTACCCTCTGTTCTATTTCACTATCACTTTTTTGGCCTTCATGTTTTAAGTTTTAATGGGAAGGGTTCTTAGTCATTGAAGGGGACCAAATGTTATGTTGCTAGGTTTATTTCTAACATGGTTTCTTTTTATTTTTCCCAAAGTATTTTGGTCATGTTTTAAGTCTCTAAGGTTATGATTTTAACCTTCATTCTAGGAAGGTACCTTTTATCTTTCCAACAGTGTGTTATGTGTCTCATTTCCATTGGCCCCACAATGTTGTGATCATGTCTTCTTGAAGATTTTGTTGACCATGACATCGCAGGAGACTACCATCTGTCATTTATTTACTGGTTCAAGGAACCATTTGAAATATTTTAATTTACTATGCCGAATGCATTTCCTTTATTTTTTAACAACCTAATGTCTTATCTTTTAGCACTTGGAAGAAATGGATGGTGATCTTTTAATCTGGATGAAAAGGTAATCAAAGTTTAATAGATGGATGAGCTATTATGCTTTGATCAGTTGTTAAAAGGAGGATAAAATCAATAGTAGTCGTGATCCTGTGATTTAGATTTGTGAGGGATTTAACGATAGTAGCTTTGTAGGATGCTGTCGCGTATCATCTTTGAGCCAAGGCAAGCCGACGGTGAGGCCAAAGGACTGAGTTGGAAAGGGCGATGAGCTGGGGCTTTCTTATTATTTTTTAAATAGACCAACAAGCCAAGTGGGAAGTCAATGTCAATTTGACTAATGAGATTCATCTAATTAGCCAAGGAAGATAAAGATCAATGACCAAAATTCAAACTTGTTCCAAACTGGAGTTCAAGCCATTTTTTACCTCAAAAGAATTTTAATGGAGGACACGATAGAAACAACCTATTTTAGACAAATATAAAAGAGGATTTTGATGCCATTTTTCACGAGCCAAAGAATTAGAAATGAGCCAAAAAATCTCAAAGATGAAAGAATTTTAAATGAGGAGTTGCAGTGATGAGTTTAGAGTTTTCTAGAGTGATAAAATAGTAAGTGGGTTTGTGTGCTCTATTTGGTCATTTCAAGGTGAATGTTAGGTGAATTGTATTTGAATTTATCAGAATTTTTTTTGTAGGGTATTGGGGAAATAGGGTTTGATTGAATTAAGTGAAGATTTGTGGGAATTGTGTTGTAATTTGCAATTTCATGGTAAGCTTTAGTTTTTTCTCTTTTGTTTTTAAATTGAAAGCCCTAATTTTAAAATGGCACCTCAAAGAAAGAGTTCAAAGAAATTGAGAATGAAAAGAGGAACCTATATGATTATTTTCTAAACTAGTTTCCACCATCCAAAACAAATAGGTATCAAGGATAGAAATTCATAGTGGGGAAAACCCTAGGTAAGGGTTTAATTGATAAGGTGTATAATGTATTAGATGCTAGTGGTGTAGGGGCACCTAGTTAGCATAGGGCCCTAACTATTTGAAATTATTTTGTGGTATGCTCCTAGTGAGCCTTGTAAATGGAATAAGGGTCTGAGGACCATTGTGTGGTTGGAAATATAGGTTAGAGGTTCTTAAGGTTCCTCTTAATAGGTCTTTAGTATGTATATGGTTTCATTATGAGATGATGTCATCATGAGTCATCAAGGGGTTGGCTGATGTCATTGGAGTCTTTTGGATTGATTCAAGACATCTAACACCTAAGAATCATCTAGGTGCAAGGCATTGGCCTAAAAGGCCTAAAATAGCTCAAAATGGCTCATTTGTGAAAAAGTTGCAAAAGTTTCATTCTGCAACTTTGAAATGTTGCTCGGTAACATTTTGTAACTACTCCCTATAAGGGTCATGGATTTGGTCTTTCATCTTGACACAAGACCTAATTATGAAACCTAAGACTTTAGAGGTAGGATATGAACCTAGGAAACCCTATTATTTTCCATTGGATATCATACTATGTGGACAAAGTTCTGAAAGGAAGATTTTTGTGTGTGTAGAATCATAACAGAGGAGTAATGGAAGAAAGATTGTATTGATTTGCTTACTATAATAACTTGGAAATGAAGTATAATCTCTATATAGTGTTTTAGATTTAATATTTTAGGTGTGTGTGTATTTCTTTTAATCTTTTGTAATTATTTGTGTTCTTGTGTGCTCACTATCCTGAACCAGACAGTTGGGATTGTCAAGCATGTAATTTACTATCCCACTATAGAAAATATATGGCCTCTTGGGGATATTGAGTGTAAATTATGTACATCTCATGTGCAGGAGGAAGGGACCTCAAGTACAAAGGAACTATTTATAAAATCTTTCCCTAGGCAAGCCAGAGACTATTGAGCTAGGAAAGAGTGAACTTGCAGAGCTTCTAGGAAGCAGGGTTGTGATGCTAGACCAAAGTTGAAGCATGGAAGTGGTGGATGGATGTGTTAAGGCTCCTTGGTGTGTAGGAGGAGTTATCACCAATCCAACAAGGAACTAGATCAAACCAAGAAATCAGGTAGGCTTTAAAGAGACCTAAAACCCTGGAAAAAACCCTCAGTCAGAGTTAGGGCACTGTACAACCGTTTGGAGGCCTAAGACCCTAAAAATCCTTGAGCCCTAAATAAATGAATGGAAGTCAAATAAGGAAGCTAGAGCTTTTTAATGGAGGTTTTCTGGGAAATTCCCTATTTTCTCATACTAGGAGGGCTAATTGGGGCTCTTTCCTTGTAGCCCTATTTTAGTGTTGATTCTTGAAATTGATAGAAAGGATTAGTGAAGAGGGTTGATTTAACCATTGGAATGAGTGGAGTAGAAGGTTTTAAAACACCTCCAAAACCCTACAAGAATCTTGGAAAGAATTGTAAGGCTAGGCCTTAGAGAAGAGCAAGAAGGCTAGAGTGCTTCTAGTCAAGAATGAGCACTTAGGAGTTGAATGAGATGAAAATTTTGAGAAGTTAGAGGAGCAGGGCTTGGATTAGGGGATCATAAGTAGATAGGTGATCCTATAGGTCTAGTAGGTTATCTTGGAAGACACAAAAAGTCTCAATGGAAGACTAAGTGGCATGAACTAGTGATTAGTTCATTCCTCCTCCCTAATAAAGGGGTATCAGAGCCTGAAAAAGGTTTGGGAATAGTAGGTGAACAAGAAGGTGAATGCTCTCACCAACTAAATCTAGTACATCAAGAAAGATGGTGACCAATGCAGAATTGGCCAAGAAGGTTTAAGAACAAGAGGAAGACAACAAGCTGCTAAGAGAGAGGTTAACACAACTAGATCAGTTGTTGAGTGATGTCCAAGACAAGATAGATAGAGTCAAGGACAAGATGGAAGAAATATAAGAGAAAGAAGCCAAAGAAAAGGAGATTGAGTTGGAAGAAGAAGCTCCAACAACAGATGCTATCAGACCTAAAGAACCCTTCTTGAAAGAACTTAAGGTAATGAGTGGCAAGGCTTTAGAAGGTATTCCTTTATTCAGTGGAAAAATTGATCCAGACTTGATTATGGATTGGATAGAGGGTATGGAGAATCATTTTAAATGTGATGGTATCTGAGAAGCATAGAACGTAAGGGTGACTAAGTCAAGGTTGATAGGTGCAACCTTAACCAGGTGGAAGTTTACTCAAACTGAAAGAGAGAAAGAAGGGAAGAGTCTCATTGTTGCTTGGAAAGGGATGGTGGCTAAAATCAAACAAGCCTATGTACTTGATGACTATGAAATATAGCTGAATAGGATAAGAAAAAACCTAAGGTAGAATGAAATAGATGTACATTCTTATATAGAGGAGTTTCAAAATTTATGTCTAAGATCTAATGTAGTAGAGGATGAAAGCATTAGGTTGGCTAGGTATTTGAATGGTCTTAAATGGTCCATTCAAGAAGATAGGAGTCTTGTTACCCCTAAGATAGTCCACCAGTGTTATCAAATTGCTTTGAAGCTAGAGTAGAAAGGAAAAAGGAAGAAGGATCAGACCTCAAGGAATAGAGGAAGAGGTAGAGATGGCAGAGGACATAGGGGAGGTATGGGGGGTAAAAGTAATCACACTAGACTCCAAGGAGAGTCCAAACTGACATAAAAAAGTGGAGAAACTAGTCAAAGAGGTGGTTCAAGAAGAGGTAAAGGATTTGCAGGTAGAGGTAGATCACAAGGAGGAAGAGGATCATCCTACTTTGATACTATGAAGTGTTTTCATTGTCAATAGTTGGTCATCCAACTTATAGATGTCCTAAAAAGGGATCAAAAAGAGGAGAAGCAAGTTGCGTATGTGCATGAAGATACTTCAAGTGTGAAGTCTCCTAAAGTCCAATTGGATTTAGAGTGTGGTGAGAACCTAATGTTAAGGAGTATACTGATTAGAGAGCTAGTTAAGGAGGAGCCCAAGCAAAGGAGATTACTCTTCAAGGTAAAGTGCAAAATTATGGGAAAAGTTTGCAAGGTTATCATAGGCTTAGGGTCTACTAATAACATTATTTTAGATGAAGCCATAAATAAATGTAAGATACCCAAAATACCTCACAACACTCCCTATAGAGTTACTTGGCTCAATAAGGGGCAACATATCCTAGTAAATGAACAAGCTTGGATTGAGTTCACAATAGGAGGATATAAGGAAAAAATCTTGTGTGATATTTTTCCATTGGATGCATGCCATCTAGTGCTAGGTAGGCCATGGAAATTTGATAGGAAATCCATGCATAATGGAGAAAAAAATTCATACACCTTTCAAAATGATGGAGTGAGCTATAAGATTCAGTCATTTGTTGAGGATGATAGAAAAGGAAGTGGACCAAATGTGTTAATGTTGAAAGGGAAGGAGTTCATGAGGACTCTAGAAAAGAAAGGAGGAGTAGGATATGCCATAGTGGTGAAGCCTAAAGAGGAGTCAAAGGATAAGAAGGAAAACATACCTAAAGAGGTGCAAGAAATCTTGAAGGAGTTTGAATACATCATCTCAGATGGTAAACCTGCAATACTACCACCCAAGAGGGAAATCAGTCAAAAAATAGACCTTATTCTAGGGGCATCACTACCAAATAAAGAACCTTACAAGTTGACACCATAATAGAATAGAGTAGTTGCAAGGCAAGTGGAAGAATTGATGGACCAAGGATTGATAAGGAAGAGCATCAGTCCATGCGATGTGCCCACTGTTTTAGCACCTAAGAAAGGGGGAACATGGACATTGTGCATAGACTCCAGAGATATTAAAAAAATTACAATCCATTATAGGTTTCCAATACCTAGGATTGAAGACTTAAAGGACTGCCTATGAGGGGCTAAATATTACACCAAGATTGACCTTAAAAGTGGCTATCACCAAATCAGGATAAAAGAGGGAGATGAGTGGAAAATGGCCTTCAAAACTACAAAAGGACTCTATGAATGGCTAGTCATGCTATTTGGCCTCTCCAATGCTCCAACCACATTCATGAGGCTCATGAATGAGATGTTGAAATACTTCACAGGTAAGTTTGTAGTAGTCTATTTGGATGACATCTTAATTTTTAGTATGACTAAAGATGAACACATAAAGCGTATCATGGTTGTGTTAGCTAAGTTAAAAGAGGAACACATAACCATCAATTTAGACAAGTGTGACTTCATGAAGCAAGAATTAGTATATTTGGGCTTTGTTTTATCTCAAGGAGATTTAAAGATGGATGAGTCCAAGGTTGCAGTCATACTAAGTTGGCCAACTCCCAAGAATGAAAGTGAGGTAAGGAGTTTCCATGGTCTAGTACAGTACTATAGGAAGTTTATCAAGAAATTCAGTGGGATATGTGCTCCCAAGTTAGATACCATAAAAGGTGGAACTAAAACCAAATTTCAGTGGACACAAGTAGTTGATAAGGGATTTGAGACATTGAAGAGGGAAGTAGCCACCAAGCCTATCCTAAGATTGCCTACTTTTGATGAATTCTTCACTACAGAGTGTGATGCTAGTAACATAGTAGTAGGAGGGGTTTTAAGACAAATCAATAGGCCAGTGGCCTTCTTTAGTGAGAAACTAAATGCAACAAAGAAAAAGTATTCTTCTTATGATTTGGAATTATATGCCCTTTTTAATTCCCTTAGGAAGTGGAGGCATTATTTGTTGCCCAAGGAGTTTGTAGTGCTCACTGACAACCAATCTTTGAGTTTCCTTAAATCTCAAGACAAGTTGAGCCATAGGCATGTTAAGTGGGTGGAGTACTTGCAGTCATACACCTTTACCATAAAGCACAAAAAAGGACAGTTGAATAAAGTAGTAGATGCTTTGAGTAGAAGGCTAGTCACTGTCCAAGATGTATAGATACAAAGCATAGAAGTGGATAACTTCAAGGATCTGTATCAGATAGATGAGGATTTTGTAGAGGTATATAAAGTGTGTCAAGATCACCTTAATCACTTTCATAGTGATTTTGTAGAGTTTACATTGCAGAGTGGATTTCTCTTCGAAGGAGGATAGTTGTGTGTTCCAAGGGGTTCCATGAGGGAGAACCTCATCCAAGAAAAACAAAATGGAAGTTTGAGTGGCTATTTTGGCTTAAACAAGACCTTAGAATTGGTCCAAAGGTTCTACTACTTGCCCAAAATGCATAGAGATGCTAGGGCTTATGTGGAGCAATGCATCATCTACCAAAGAGCAAAGGGGACATCTACAAATGCATGAATCTACCAGCCTCTCCCTATACCAAACATGCCATGGGAATGTGTAAGTATGGATTTTGTAGTTGGTTTTCCTAGAACAAAGAGTGGATTTGATAGAATCTATGTGGTAGTAGATAGATTCAGTAAGATGAGTCATTTTATTCCATGAAAATTCACTCATGATGCAAGCCACATTGCTTATTTTTTTTTCAAAGAGGTTGTGAGGATTCATGGCTTGCCTAGTAGTATTGTTTCTGACAGGGATGGAAAATTTATGGGACACTTTTGGAGGTCCTTATGGAAAAGGCTGGGTACAAATATAGCATTTAGTTCAGCTTACCACCCTCAAACTAATGGCCAAACTAAGGTAGTCCATAGAACACTTGGCAATTTATTGAGGTGTTTGACCAAGGAGTATGGTTTGACTTGGGATATGGTCATTCATCAAACAGAATTTGCATACAATGATAGTGTAAATAGGACTACTGGAAAGAGACCCTTTGAGATTATTTATGGGATACACCCAAGGGGTGTATGTGAGCTAAGAACCTTAGGAAATCAAGCCCCTAATAGTGGTTATGATGAAGATTTCAGTTATTCTATGAAGGAGGTGCATGAGAAAGTAAAACAAGCCCTCATAGAGAACACCAAGAAGATGAAGGAAAAAATTGATTTGAAGAGGAGAGATGTATAGTTTGGTGTGGGGGACTTAGCAATGGTTCACCTCAACAAAGCCAAATTGAAAAAAGGAGTTCCTACTAAACTTCAAATGAGGAGGATTGGTCTGTGTCCTATACTGGCCAAGTATGGGCAGAATCCCTACAAAGTTGATCTTTCTAATGACTTGGTTATTTCTCCCATTTTCAATGTAGCAGACCTAGTTAAGTACATGGGACCCCTTACTAAGATTGATTAGAATGTGGAGGAGGCTAAAAAAGAATCCCAAGCAGTAGCCTTACCTCCTAAGCCTAAAATTTAGGAAGAGAAGATCCTTGACTCTTGGATCCAAGAAAAGACTAGACAAGGCACCTCTAAGGAACACCTGGTCAAGTGGAAGGATACGCTAGAATTAGAGGCCACTTGGATTGTTGAGAACTAGTTCAAGCTCAAAGGATTGGATCTCCAACTCCTATCTCCAGAGGTGACATGAATTTTTAGGTGGGTAGCATAGTGCAGGGGCACCTAGTTAGCATAGGGCCCTCACCATTTGAAATTTTGTTGTGACATGCTCCTAGTGAGCCTTGTAAATGGAATAAGGGTTTGAAGACCATTGTGTGGTTGGTAATATAGGTTAGAGGTTCTTAAGGTTCCTTTTAATAGGTCTTTAGTATGTATATGGTTTCATAATGAGATGGCATCATCATGATTCATCAAGGGGTTAGTTGATTTCATTAGACTCTTTTGGATTAATTCAAGACATCTAACACCTAAGAATCATCTAGGTGAAAGGAATTGGCCTAAAAGACCCAAAATAGCTCAAAATAGCTCATTTGTAAAAAAGTTGCAAAAGTTGCACTTTGCAACTTTTAAATGTTGCTCAAAAACATTTTGTAACTACTCCTTATCATGGTGGATTTGGTCTTTGGTCTTGAAACAAGACCTAATTATGAAACCTAAGAATTTAGAGGTAGGATATGAACCTAGGAAACCCTATTATTTGTCATTAGATATCGTACTGTACATAGAGTTCTGAAAGGAAGAGTTTTGTGTGTGTAGAATCATAACAAAGGAGTAATGGAAACAATATTGTATTTATTTTCTTACTATAATCACTTTGAATTGAAGCATAATATTTTTATAGTGTTTTTTATTTACTAGTTTAGGTGTGTATGTGTATTTATTTTAAGCTTTTGTAATTATTTGTGTTCTTGTGTGCTCACTATCTTGAACCAGGCAGTTGGGATTGTCAAGCATGTAACTCACTATCCCACCATAGAAATAGTACAGCCTCTTGGGTATAGTGATTTTACATTATATACTTCTCATGTGTAGGAGGAAGGGCCCTCAAGTGTAGAGGAATTATTTATAAACTCTTTCCCTAGGTGAGCTAGAGAATGCCCAGCTAGGAAAGAGTGAACTTGTAGAGCTTCTAGGAAGCAAGGTTGTGAAGCTACACCAAAGTTGAAGCATGGACATGTTGGATGGATGTGTTAAGGCTTCTTGGTGTGCATGATAAGTTCTCACCAATCCAAAAAGGCACTAGATCAAACCAAGAAGTTAGACAGGCTTCAAAGAGACCTAAAACCCTTGGAAAAACCCTCAGTCAGAGTTAGGGCACTGTACGACCATTTGAAGGCCTAAGACCTTAAAAATAATTAAGCCCTAGATAAATGAATGGAAGTCAAAGAAGGAAGCTATAGCTTTTTAATGGATTTTTTCTGAGCAATCCCCTATTTTCTTAGAATAGGAGGGCTAATTGGGGCTCTTTCCTTGTAGCCCTATTTCAGTGTTGATTCTTGAAATCGGTAGAAAGGATTAGTGAAGAGGGTTGATTTAACCATTGGAATGAGTGGAGTGAAAGGTTTTAAAACACCTCCATAATGCTGCAAGAAGCTTGGAAATATTTTTAAGGTTAGGCCTTAGAGAAGACCAAGAAGGCTAGAGTGCTTCTAGTCAAGAATGAGCACCTAGGAGTTGAATGAGATGGAAACTTTAAGAAGTTAGAGGAGTAGGGCTTGGATTAGGGGATCATAAGTAGATAACTTATCCTATAGGTCCATTAGGTTATCTTTGAAGACACCAAAAGTCTCAAGGGAAGACTAAGTGACATGAACTAGTGATTAGTTCATCCCTCCTCCCTAACAGCTAGGGTTTTGATGAGTGGTTTGGATATGTTTAGAATTTGGTTTGGGTAGAGAAATCAAGGTACTCCCCTTTCAAATGTGTGGTAGTATGATTTAGGTAAATTAGTGCTCACCAATGTTTTCATGGATATAGATTTTCTTAAATCTATTACAGATAGATGTGACCCAATTTTGAGGGATGTAAAAGGAAATTTAGGGAATGTATTGTTATCAATCAAAAGTATAGATATTTAGAAGGATTTTAACTTGTATGAACCTACCCCATTTCTAGAGCCCATTGATTTGAATGATATAAAAGAAGAATATGTAAAGGTGAAAGATATGGTTAGAGAAAATCTCCTTCCTACTCATCTAGCCAGGTAGATAATACAAATTACTATATTGGCCTAAGTTCAGTGGAGCCATTTCCTATTGAGTCTTTTTCTCCATACCTCAAGGCTGCATTCTATTCACTCTGGAAGGTTTTAGGGTTTCATCCTAATACTATCATACCACCAACATATATGCATATAGAAATTTAGCTCCAACATCCAAGTTTCACAACAATTTTTTAGTACGCGCTATTTTTAGAAGAGAAGATTCATGAGGTATTTTTGAATATAAATAATAATGGGAGTATGAAATCTTTATTTTGGTATTCTTTATTGATGCATAGGACTGATGTAGTCAAGGATGGTGGATCTAATTAAGAATAGTCCAAACCTTGCAGCCAACAAAATTACACAGTGGAATACTCAACAAAGAAACACAAAGTAGTTGTTTAACACTGATTTTCATTAACATGCCTGGCTATAAGTCCTTCCAGATTAGGGCCAATTACAATTAGAAAACAATTCTGCAAGATCCAACAAGATCTAATACAATCTTAGCTAGTTTAGCTCTAAAGACAATTAGAAGCTGATGGAAACCCTAAGGAAGATCTAAACTTGAGCTCACAAGCCTCCAAGAAATCTCCTTATTCAAAAGTATGCAAACCACTAGCTCTGCTACAAACACCTATCAGATATCAATCTAATCTACAAAACCATCAAGAAATTTTCCACAACTTCTTCAACTTCACCTTCAGAACCTCAGATCTGACTCACTAAGTCTTCAAGTCATGAACTTCTCTACTCCTTCCTAATCTACCAAGTTTTTTTTCAAGTTTTGTCCCCTAAACATCTACCCAAGCACTCCTTAAATACTAATCATCAACCACAAGTCAACAAGATGAAACCCTTAACTCTCTTAAAAAAATAATTAAATGCCATTCATGTTAGATTGCAAATGTATACAAATATTTAATTTAGCATGTTAGCCTATAACAATAGCTACCAACAATAAATCCACAAAGTCAGCCCAACAAATCACGCATAACTCCAGTCAGTAAACTAGAACTACTGAGTGACAAGGAATTAACCAAGCAAGCCAAGCATCACTAAGCACCAGTGTCAACTGAGCACTACAGGTATGACCAAGTAACACTTCACTGAGTGCCAGAGACTATCGAGTTCCTTTAGTGACTAAGCTTCCTTCAAGGACTAAGATCATCGGTCAAGGCTACAACCGAGTAACATTGACAAAAATACTAACACTCCATGCAGTTTCACCAAGGACACATAATACCCCTACCTTAATCTTGGATGCTCCTGCATTAGACACCCCAGGTTCCAAAAGATGTTCATATGTGAGAAGAACATCTTCTAGGATTCAACACATAAATCCCAAACTGCTTCTTCACATACAATTCCTCCACCTTTTCTTCTTGCAAACTCTTCCACTTCAGTTTCCTCTATCTCTTCAAGTCTTTTCTTGATAATGTATAGGTCGGTTCTCCGTACTGATCATTCATTTTCTCTAGATCCACAATCTCCACTTGGCTACTAATACTTAGGTTTCTCCTACTATGTGTTGTATCTATCAAAGGCATCAGTGAAAACTTCCTGTCATCCTTCTCAACAATAAACACATTTTAGACATAGTCATAAATAGCTTTACAATCATATTGCCAAGGTCTAATGAGCAATATATCACAACTATTCATATTTTCAATGTCACAAAGCACAAGATCCTTGTACTGGCCAATCTAAACATCAATGAAGCATTGTTCTCTAACTTCCAAATCATGAACATCTTGTAACTAGGAAAGCCTATAAGGACAAGGATGCTTCATTCTATTCAAACCAAGTTTTTGAATTAGGTCCTCAACAACAAGGTTATTAGTACTACGACTATCAACAATAACATCATAGATTTTACCTTTAATCTTGCATCGGGTCCTAAACAAATTACTCCTCTGACAAGGTTCATCCTTTGTACCAAGAAATGTTCACCGAAGGAGCAAGTTCTCTAATTTAGGTTCATTCTAAATATTCTCATTCATCATAGCAGTTCATCGGTCAACCTTCTTCTATGTACACTCAAAAGAATGATGTCCTTCCTCTCCACAGTTATAGAAAGTACCCTTAAAGATAACTCTACCTTTATTTTTCTTTGGTTCCACAGGTTTCTATTCATCTTCTACATCAATCATTTTATCCTTCACCGAGTGATCAATCTTTTCCTTTGCTTGGGAGTTACTAAGTTGTCTCCTCTTTAACTTATCTTCTACCTTCAGAGCATACTGATAAGCATCTTCAATAGAATCAATCTTCATCATACCAAGCTCATCCTGAATATTAAATCTCAGACCATTCCCATACCGAGCTACCTTTTCCTTACCAAACTCTCAGTGTCGAGACCGAATAGTAAGTTTGTAGAATTCCTCGGTATAATCTTCAATAGAAAAATCCTTCTGTTTCAGATTCTACAACTTCTTAAACAAGTCAAGCTCATAGTCAACCAGTATGAACTTAGCTTTCAACTTAGTCACCATCAACCTCCACTGATTGATCTTTGTTTCACCTTCATCTTCTTGGTCACTTTGTAGTTCTTTCCACCAAAGAGTAGCATGTCCTTTCAACTTTTTCTGTGCTAATCTCACCCAAAGAGGATCTTCAATTTCTTCTAGCTCAAAGAAATCTTCAAGTTCACCAATCCAATCAATCAGATTATCAGGTTTCAAAGTACCAAAGAAAGTAGAAACTTCCATTCAGTAATTGCTAAACCAAGCAGTAGATCTAGGTAACCAAGCAGTTCTATCTTCACCAGATTTGTTCCTCTAGTCATCACCACTAAATCCAATAGTTTCAAATTCTTTAGCAACTTCTTCATAGCCATCCTTAGTACCAACATTCTGAGGTATACTAGCAACAATTCTCTTGATCTCGGTGACCATGTCATTCTTTATCGATTCTATCTCAGATTTGAAATCTGATTTCACTTTCTCTGTGATCTAGGATTCAATAGTACCATAAAGATCAAAAATAACTCTAGGGTCCAATCTTCTCGAAGGAATCCTTAAAGATAAGATAAACCCTCTACAAAAAATCCTCACCAACCACCTTGTGACAATTTCCAAGTTGTAAACAATTCAGATCAAAACCTACAATCTTACAAACAACTAGAGCACAATTCCACAAGTTCAGTGCTTTGGATCTACAACCTAGATTGCACACAATCTCTTTGCCAACAAGATCAACTTCACAAGATCAGCCTTTCTAGGTCAACCTTCTTCTCCAACAAGATCAAACTCTCACTCTAATACCACCTGATGCAGTCAAGGATGGTGGATCCAATTAAGGATAGTCCAAACCTTGCAGCCAATAGAATTACATAGTAGAATACTCAACAAAGAAACAAAAAGTAATTGTTTAACACTGATTTTCATTAACATGCTTGGTTGTAAGGCCTTTTGAGTTAGGACCAATTGCAATCAGAAAACAATTTTGCAAGGTCTGACAAGATCCAATACAATCTTAGCTAGTTCATCTCTAAAGACAATAAGAAGTTGATGGAAACCCTAAGGTAGATCTAAACTTGAGCTTGCAAGCCTCCAAGAAATCTTCTTGTTCCCAAGTATGCAAATGACTAGCGCTACTACAAACAACTATCAAATATCAATCTAATCTGCAAGACCATCAAGAAATTTTCCACAACTTCACCACCTTCAACTTCAGAACCTTAGATCTAACTCACTAAGTCTTCAAGTCATGAACTTCTCTGCTCCTTCCTTATCTACCAAGTTTTTTTTCAAGTTTTGTCCCCTAAACATCTACCCAAACACTCCTTAAATACTAATCATTAGCCACAAGTTGGCAAGATGAAACCCTTAACTCTCCTAAACAAATAATTTAATGCCATACAAGTTGGCTTACAAAGGTATACAAACATTTAATTCAGCATGTCAGCCTATAACAATAGCTACCAACAATAAATGCACCAATTCAGCTCAACAAATCACATAGAACTCTAGTCAATAAACCAAAACTACCAAGAAAAAGTGAATTAACCAAGCAAGCCAGGCATCGCCAAGCACCAGTGTCAATTGAGCACCGTAGGCATGACCGAGTAACACTTCGTCGAGTGCCATAGACTACCGAGTTCCTTTAGTGACTAAGCTTCCTTCAATGATCGAGACCATTGGTCAAGGTTGCAACTGAGTAACACCAGAAAAAATACTTACACTCCATGTAGTTTCACCAAGGACATAGAATGCCCCTTCCTTAACCTTGGATGCCCTTGCATCAAGAACCCTATGCCAAAATGTAGATTTCTAAATCGGAGTTCCATATTCTTGAGAAGAAATGTTGATGGATTGGAGATGTCAATTCAATTTTGGAGCATGGATATGTCTTGGGACAAGAATGATGCCAACATTGTTAGATTTGACAACTATTTTGCATCAAGAATGATGGAAGACTTAATAGTTAATCCACCTAGGATTCCTATACAATTACATGATTTCTTGAGACTAATGGAAAGGACCACGACTTTAAAGATTGTGAATAATTGGGGACACATATATCCTTATATAGTCAATGTTTTTAATAAGATTTTATGGTTATCTAGTAATGACACATGTCTTACCCTATAATTTTCCATTCAGGTTAGGTTTTTTAGAGGTGATTTAACATATTGGATGTATTCAGTAAATAGAGTTCATAGGAAAATAGAAAGGTACTTTTTTCCCTTATTATACAATCATCTATCATTTTGTAATAACCAAAGGAGTTTGGGTCCACTTGGATAAAGTATCTATTCCTTATCATATTGGTGTTATTATGGAAAGGCATAGTGACCCAAAGGTATTCTATGACATTCTTAGAGCCAAGATTAAGTGAACTAGCTCATCTCATGTTTTCAATTTTACTAACGATTTGACTAGAAATTAATTTGATGAAGACACACATGAAGAAAGAAATGAGAAATGTGTGGAATACAAAAATTTTTTTGGTATTATACAACAAATGGATCCTAGTTATGACCCACTCAAAAAATTCAAATATTTTATTTCCAATATAAATACATTGGTTGATCACTTTCAGGAGGTCATGTTGGCCTTGAAACAAAAAAGAAATTGACTAGAGAAAACCAAGGAGGAACAAGCATGGGATAAGGTTATGCAAGTAGAATTTCCAATAGCAATAGACACAAAAAATGAGGGAAGGAATCAATTAGAATCAGGTGACAATGTTGGTGTCTTGAAATTTTTTTGCATGCACCACTTTCCTCTTTTCATGCTAGAATGAGGCCTTCAAGGCTAGATCCACTACCACAATCAAAGGATGGAAAATTGGAATCAAGACCTCCTGATATGCCTCCAAGAAATGAAAATATATATGATGTAAGAGCATCTAGGGTCCTTGGCAATCCCGTGTCACCAAAAACTTGTTTAAAGTTTTCTATGTTGCTCGGTTCCTACTTTGATCGAGCTGGTTCAGTGTTGCTTGGTTTCCTTTGTTTATCGATGTTGGTTAGTTATCTCTTTGGTGTTGGGTGAATTTTCCTAGTGCTCAGTGATGCTTGTCTGGCACTCAGTTATCCTTTCTTACCAAGTTGTTTATTTTCAATTTCTGTTGAGGCCTACTCTTGCAATTAATTTTTGGTTGTGGATTTAATGTTTGTATCTATCATTGGGAAGAATGTGGACCTAGATCAGGTCATTCCTTCCATTGATGGTGGATTTGAAGGGAGAATTTTTTGGTAGCCTCTTGTATAAATATAGTTGTTTAGTTAGATTTTAGAGTCAATTTTTTGGGATAGAGATAAAAGATAGAAGATTAGAGATTGTTGGAAGATCCTCGCATGTTGGAGGACTTCTATACTTGATTGTAATATTTGGCCTAAACCAAGAAGGCCTTACAACCTGACATGTATGAATCAAATTGAAGATAATATATGAAAAGTATCAACATTCTCTCTTTCACTTGTTGTGTTGTTGCTTCTACATGTTGTTCTGCAAGGTGGATCAGGTTAAGGTGTGCCTTTGGCCCCTCTCCCCATCCTCCTCTTACATCAGGTGGCATCAGAGTGAGGTGATATCTAGATCTAGGTTTGTGAATCTAGGTTCGAGGGTTCCTTCTTGTCAAACCCTAGTTGATTTTTTGTGGGGTAGAAGATTCAAATCTGGCTTGCAATTGTAGAGGGTTTCAAGATGGTTCATGGGAGGTGAGATGTCGATCCAGGATTGGTAAACATGTTGAGACAACTTGTTGCCAGATTAGAAGTTGTTGAAATGGCCCAGAGAAGATGAAGAAATCTTGAAGATGTTAGCCATGATGAAATTGAGGAAGAATGAGTTGATGTGGAACCTGCACCTATGATTGATCAAGGTGAGGAAAAAATGTTTAAGGCTTTGACAAATATGAAGTCTACACCACACTTTAATCCTCCTGAGTATAGTGGAAAATTGGATTCTAATGAATTGGTGGATTGGATCACCGAGACCAAAAATTACTTTGAATATGAAAATTTACCTGAGGAAAAGAAGGTGAAAATTGCAAGCACAAAGTTGAAAAGTCATGCATCCTTGTGGTGGGAACATCTGCAGTTGGAAAGAAAAAGGAAAGGCAAAGAAAAACTCAAGGTATGAAAAAAAATGGTGAATAAATTGAAAGGAAATTTTTAACCTTGTGATTATTAGATTAACTTAGTTAGGTGAATGCAAATTTTGAGGCAGAAAGATATCTCGGTGAAAGAATATACTGAGGAATTCTATAGATTAGATATCAAATTTGGGCGTGATGAAGACGATGTGGAAAGAATTGCTAGATACTTGAATGGTTTGAGAGTTTTCATCCAGGAAGAAATCATTTTGGTCAAATTGGAGAACATTGAAGAGGCTTATCAATTTGCATTGAAAGTTGAGGAGAAATTGAACAAGGAACATGAGCAAAGACAAAGAGGTCAAGGTGGTAGATTCCCTAGAGGAAGAGGTAGATCTTATGGTGAAAAGAGTATATTTTAACCTTAAAAGAAAAATATGGATAAGGGAAAGACCAAGTGGAAAGGTGAAAGTTCATCTAGAGGCAGAGGTTGTAACTACTGAGGTGACTATAATAGATTTGGTCTCTGAGGAACTTTCTACAATTGTGGAGAAGAAGGACATAGTTCATTTGAATCTAGACATGCAAGTAAGAAGGTTGGTAACAGTAGAAATGCTTTGGTGCAAGAAGAGTCACCGAATGAGCCTAAGAAGGAAAATAACTTGATGGTAAGGAGAGAACTTTGGAGTGAAAGAAATAAGGAAGATCTGGTAAGGAAAAGTTTATTCAAGACTAGATGTAGTTTTAATAAAGTTTGGAAAGTAATAATTAATAGTGGTAGCTTGGAGAATCTGGAATCTAAGGAAATGGTTACGAAGTTGCATTTGAAAAGGTTGGAACATCTGAAGCCCTATCAAATTTTATGGATCAAAGATGAGCATACACTCTTGGTAAGTGAAAAATGTTATGTGAATTTGAAAATTGGAAAGTACTATGATAAGGTGTTATGTGATATCATGCGTATGGACTGTTGTCATATTTTGTTAGGTAGACCTTGGCAATATGATAGACATGCTATATATGATAGGAGATCACATAAATATACTATTTGGGCTTATGGGAGAAGAAAGACCTTGTTACCTTTGATTGAAGAACCTGTTAGTAATGTTTACACATATGTGAGATTTTTCTTGATGGAAGGAAGAAAGTTTGTTAAGGATTTGAAGAAGAATGATGTATGTTTTGATGTGATTCCTAACAAACTGAGTAAGAAAATAGAGCATAGTTTCCCTAAGGAGATTGATAAGTTACTCACCGAGTATAGTGAAATTATTTCTAATAATGTACTTGATGGTTTTCCACTGAAGAGAAGCATTGATCATTGCATGGATCTAATCCCTAGAGCTAGTTTACCAAATAAGGCACCACATCGGTTGACACCTACCAAGAATCAAGAATTGAACCGACATATTCAAGAATTGTTGCAGAAAGGTTTGATCAGAGAAAGTTTGATTCCTTGTTCAGTACCTACTATATTGGCACCTAAGAAGAATGGAGAATGGTGAATGTGTACAAATTCCAAATCAATCAACAAGATAACAATGAAGTATAGGTTTCCTATACTAAGAATGGATGATATAATGGACAGTTTGACTGGAGCAAAGTATTTTACCAAAATTGATTTGAAAAGTGGGTATCATCAGATCATAATCAGAGAAGGTGATGAGTGGAAGACTTCTTTCAAGACAAAAGAAGGTTTGTATGAGTGGTTGGTTATGCCTTTTTATTTAAATAATGCACTGAGTACCTTTATGAAATTGATGAATTAGGTTTTGAAGAAATTCTTGGTTAAATTTGTTATTGTATACCTAGATTATATTATGATATTCAGTGAGAATAGAGAAGAAAATCTATTCCATGTTAAACAAGTATTGCAGAGGTTGAAAGAATAAAAGTTGATGATAAATCTGAAAAAGTGTTCATTCATGAAAGTGGAGATTGTGTATTTGGGATTTTTGATTTCAACTAATGGATTAAAGATGGATCCAAAAATGCTTGAAGCTATTTTGAATTGGCCTACACCTGAGAATTATAGTGAGGTAAGATCATTTCATGGTTTGGCAACTTTTTACCAAAATTTCATTAGAAATTTTAGTTCAATTTGTAATGCTATGACTGAGACTATGAGAGGAGATAAAAGAGAATTCAAGTGGACACATGGAGTTGATAAAAGTTTTGAGACTTTGAAGCAAAAGGTTGTTGAATTTCCTATTTTGGCACTACCTAATTTCAATAAGGTATTTCAAGTGGAATATGATGCAAGTGGAAGTGCAATAGGAACTATGTTGAGTCAAGAGGGTAAACTTGTTGCTTTCTTTAGTGAAAATTTAAATGATGCAAGAAGAAAATATTTTGTATATGATTAAGAATTCTATGCCATTGTTCAAGCACTAAAGAAATAGAGACATTGTTTGATACCAAGTGAATTTGTGTTGTATACTAATCATAAGGCTTTACAATATTTGGGTAGTCAGAATAAGTTGAATTGGAGACATATGAAATGGTTTGAGTATTTGTAGAGTTATACATTTTTTATAAAGCATAAGAGTGGAGTCACTAACCAATTTGTTGATGCATTGAGTAGAAAAAGATCTTTGATGACCGAGATGAAAATTGAAGTTCTTGGCATTGATGACATCAGAGATTCTTATGAATTTGATCCTAATTTTTTTGAGCCATGAAGAAAGTGTAGAGAACCTATTCAAGATCAACCGAGTACTAAATGGGAAGAATATTTCATTCAAGAAGGTATGTTGTTTAAAGGTATTCAGTTGTGTATACCGAGAAGACCAATGAGAATTAATTTGATAAAGGAGAAACATAGTAGTGGTTTGGCTAGACATTTTGGTATTGATAAGACATTGAATTTTCTTAAGGAGAAATAATTTGGCCACAGTTGTATAAATATGTTCAGAAATTTTTGAAAAGTTATGGAATTTGTCAAGTTACAAAAGGAATAAGTCATAATACTAGATTGTATACACCGATTTCTGTTCCTAAGAAACCTTGGATTGACATCAGTATAGATTTTTTTCTTGGCTTACCAAAGACAGTAAGAGGTAATGATTCTCTATTTGTTGTTGTGGATAGATTTTCTAATGTGGCACATTTTATACCTTGTAGAAAGACATCAGATGTAGTACATATAACAGAGCTTTTCTTTAAGAAAATTTTCAGATTTCATGGATTACTGAGGAGTATTATCTTTGACTGAGATAGCAAATTTTTTGGATACTTTTGGAAGACCCTTTGGAGGAAGTTTGGCAATGAGTTGAAATATAGTTCTACATTTTACCCACAGACCGATGGACAAACAAAAGTTGTGAATAGAAGTTTGGGAAATCTTTTGAGATGTTTAGTTGGAGACACACCAAGTAATTAGGATTCTATGTTGGCACAAGAAGAGTTTTCATACAATAATTTAGTGAATAGAAGTACTAGAAAAGAACCTTTTGAGATTGTAAATGGCATACAACCGATAGGTATATCAGATTTGACGGATATTATTGATGAAAGAAAGAGAAGTGTTGAAGGAGTAAATCTTGCTGAGTACATGAAGACATTGCATGAAGATGTGAAACATAAGTTGGACAAAAGTAATTAGAAATAGAAAGACAGAGCTGATAGATCAAGAAGACATAAGACTTTTGTAGTCAGTGATGAAGTAATGGTTCATTTGTAGAAAGGAAGATTTCTTATTGGAACATATGGGAAGCTGAAAATGAAGAAGTTAGGACCTTGCAAGATTTGAAGATTTGACAGTGGAAATGCATATGAGATTGAGTTACTTGATGACACAGACATATTTCCTATTTTCAATATTATTGATTTGTATGGGTATCATCAGTCATATGCAAAAATGATAGTACCAAATGATTATCCTAAGAAATAGACAGAAGAATTTGAGCATATTTTGGAACAAAGAGTGGGAAGAAGTACAAGAAGAAAACAATATATGTAATATTTGGTGAAGTGGAAGAATAGACTGATAGAATATAGTTCATGGATTTAAAAATCTAAGTTGGATTCAGCTTGGATCATACCTATTTCATGATTCGGAGAATCAATCTCAAATAACCCCAGGTGTCTGATGCAGGATCATCTCGGGTCCTTGGCAATCCTATGTCACCAAAAACATGTTTGAAGTTTTTTGTGTTGCTTGGTTCCTACTTTGACTGAGTTGGTTTGGTGTTGATTGGTTTCCTTTGTTTACCGATGTTGGTCAATTATCTCTCTAGCACTCGATGAATTTCCCTAGCGCTAGGTGATGCTTGTCTGGCACTCGGTTATCCTTGCTTACCAAGTTTCTTACCTTGGCTATTTTCTCATTTACCCTAAGGGAAATAAGAATAAGAATTGGAGACATAGACCCTAATTTGAAGGGGAGTCTCATAATCAAGAGAGAATTTGAGACCTCAGGAGTTGAGGAAACAAATTAAAATTTGGATGTACAAAGCTAAGTTTGAGCATCTTTTGGAGAATATAGAAAGATGAAGAAGATAAATGTTAACTTACTGTCAAATTTGCAACTATTGGAATAGAGATCCTCACAAGAATCCTCTTCTACTCCTATAATTACTTATGAACCCCCTATATTAGGGTCACCATATGCCACACCTATTATTGCATTTCAGTCTCCCATGGATATTTCTCATCCTATTTCCACATCAAAACTAATTATTGAAGAGCCTACTTGTTTTATTGATCCAACTAAAGGACAATTATTGGATAAGATTAAAGAGATGGAAAAAAAATTGGTAGAGGTAGAATAGAATTCTTCTTGAATTTAGAGAGAGATAGTTATTTCAGTGTTGGAACATTTAAATGAGAAAGTTGACAGTAAGTTGGCAAGATTTTATTCTTTCTATTCTTTATTGTTTCAAGATTTTAAGGGTTTTGATAGGGACAGAAAAATTGATACCCCATTTTTCACTAAATGGATGAAAAGGGACAATGAATTCAAGATTATGTATGTTGCATCAAGGTACCATGCTAATAGGCTACATGCACTTCAACCAACCTATGTGTTGGTTAAGTCTATTCAAGTGTTTCAGATGTTGCTTGAAAAATTGGGGAAAATATAAGAGAATTGATTCATAATTTTAGTGGAATGCATGATACACTTCTTCTTGGAATAGTAGATGAGAATGGAAATATTAAAAAGTTTCAACTCTAGAAGGAATGTGCAGAATAGACCATCAATTCTTAGGTTGAATTTATATGTGAAAATTTAGACATAGACATGTTGGAAAGAAGCATGTACCAGATTATAGGCTCTAGCACATTTTTTGAAATATTTAAAAATAAATCCAACAAAGGTGTAGTCAAATACAACCCATACAAATCCAAGGTAGATGAGGTCATGGGTTTCAACTAGCCAATAGATGAAGAATATGTTGAATGGGTTAAAATGTATTTGACTAGATATTTGGGAAGCAAGTAGTTAGTCTTCTAGTTTTTGATTGGATAGTCTAGCATGCACTTTTGGCATTATGCAACAAAACTTATATTTTGAAGAATGATTTTTCACCAAGAATGGGCCTAGATCAAATCTTCATCAACAAGTTAAAAAGTGGGCATGTACAATGAATATTTTACAAAGGAAAAAGACAATTTTGTCTTATATGTCAAGTCTATTTTAGTAAACTTTATATTCTAATGGGACAGTGACACGTGTCTCCTCTGGCCCTTAGCTTGTTTTTCTCCCTTATTTCTATAAAAGGTTAATCAAGGCCAAGAGACATGTTCTAAGTTCATTTTTATGACTTCTAGCTCTTAGGTCAAGGATATATGGTATTTTGAGTAAAATTGTAAAGCATTTACAGAGAAAATAGAAATGATTTTTTTGTAAATTTTTGGAGGTCTTAAATTTATGAATTATTTACTTGATGTCTAATAAATATAGCATTTAAAATTAATGAAATATATAATTTTTGGCCTAAATATCTCTTTTGTTAAATTTTTATTAGTTTTGAATACAATAGAATTAAAGATTTTATTATGTTTAGTACATTGTTGAAATGTATGCCAAATTTTTTCATGCTTTGGTTGAAAGAATCAATTAAATACTTGAATACATATTTGCAGATTCTTAGGGTTTGTCCAAAGATTATGATAAGAAGTTTGGGTTAGGGTTTTGGTACAATTGAGAAATATTGTAATGCGATATTGTTTTAGATCTTAAATCTATTTAGTGAATTTTTGTTATGATATAGTTATACTTTTTGTGGATGAATTATCCAATGGATTGAGGCAACGATCTTTGTTATAGTGTCTTTACTGGTCTTATGGTGTTCAATTTCATATTTATTTGTCATAAAGTTGATTAAATCATGCTATATCACTTTTATTTTATGTTTTATTGTTGTAGTACCCATCTCATGCTCCAATTTAGTTGAGGATCAATGAAGATTCAGTCAATTTTCAATATTCTCTTAATTCTATTGACTTTATGTGAGATTTAACTTAGTTTAATTCATTTGATAATTGTGGTGCAGAGGTTGTGAATGGATTAAGCGATAACCCTCTCAAATTTTGCAAATCCCAAAGTGTAGAAGTGTAACATTATCCTTGTGAGTTTCTCCAAGTCCTAAAATTTGTTGATTATTGGATTTGGTATGTCTATAGATAGTGGACTAGTGAAATTGGTGGATTTTTACCATAATCCTATTTTCAAGAACTAACAAGATGGTGACTCTAACGGGTAAATGCTTGTCCAATTGCTATCAATGTTTTGTCCATTGTGAGAAATTGCATAGATTTGCAAGCATTTTTCTATGATTTGTAGGTTGAGTATGTGGTTTTGAATCTATGTTTATTTTTCTATCATCATGTATTTTTAAAGTCATTTGTGAGAGTGCATGTCCATTTGAGAGTTGGATTTGTCTATATTTTGTGAAGATCATCAAATATTTGCAAATATTTGATTTGCCATGTTAATGGGGTGGAGAATCGAAAGGTATCTGCACCAGTGCATGTATACTTTTACATTTTGACAATATTTTCAATGATATCTCATTAAGAGTAAAGAAAATAATACGAGGGCCTCTTTGAAGTAGTACCCATAAGAGAAATTGGAGGGTGGGCTTCCTAAAGTTCTAAAGAAAATATGGACATGAAGGGATGAAAAAAACAACAATGCTCCCTATTTATGGAACCCAAGATTTAAGATTGCAAATGAGTATTCTTTACATCCTGTTCCTAAAATTTTTGAAACATCCTATAGGAATTTTGAATCAGATATTATGGTATTTTTTTCATTGTTTGAAACACCTTCTTAGGAGGAAATACCACAATAGAATAAGGAGTAACTCAAGTCCAATACCCTAAAAAGGGAAGGGGTTGAATTAGAAGTAGAAGTCACCAAGTAGAAATCACCCTTTATGTACCTCCTCATCGTGAATTTAAAATGAATTCCCTTATGTATATGTTGAGGAATTAAGGGACCAAGATCTGATTGATCTTGGTAATACTTTTGGATCTAAGATAACATTACCAGATCCTAAATAATTTTTTGGAGACAGATATTTTGAGAAGAGAAATCCAAGAACAAATGGAGTTGAGAAATAAAAAGAAAAATAAAAGGAATCTAAGGTTATCAATATTGTGATAGAAAGGGGTATCCTAATAAGGAAATTGAATTTTCTTAAATCCATGAATTATGAAGAGCCTCAACTGGTTGATGAGGGCCCTATTGTAACACAATTTTTTCAAAAGATTAACAACCTAAGGTTCAAAAAAATCCCCAACCAAAACCTTTGACTCAACCTCTTAAGCCTAATATAGATAAGGGGAAAAAAGTGACTCGAGTAAAGATCAATGAGCCAAATGATCAAGGTAAATTATCACAAGGTTTATCCCAAGTTGATATAAAATTAGAGAAGGCAAGAAAAGAAAGTGAAAGTCTAGTCAATGAATTAGAGAGAGTAGAAATGGAAGCTACTAATGCAGAGTTAAAAAGGAAGATTAATTTCCTTAATACATCAACATTAATTAATGATACATTTACTAGTGGGCCTTCTAATGTGCCAAGTGTTTCCATTTCAAGATCACTAACACAACAAAATATGGGTACTAGAATAGTCTTTCCTAGGGTCCCCAAGTTACCCAAAATATTGGAGTTACCAACATAGGTCAAGCAACTAGTGTTGTAGTTCAAGGTGTGACTCAGCCTAAGATTTACAATGTACAAAAAACATGGATTAATGTTGGAAAAAGTACCAGTGGCCAAACTATTGGAGGAAAGTCTTAGAGAAGACCTATTCAATTAGAAAGATATAGACAATTATTCTTTGATGGGATTACTAGTAAACCTAACTAATGCAGGAGCATCCCGGGTTGCCTTTCTATCCTAGTCATTTTTGTTCATTATGACAGTAAGTGTTGAGTTGCAGTCTTTATCAAGCATTCTTGTATGTGCCAAGTTGTCTAGTATTGGTTGAGTGTTCCTATATGTGTTGAGTTATCCAGTGTTGGCTAAGCATTCCTTTCTATGCTAAATGAACTTGATGTTTGTTGATACTCGGTTAATCTTTGACTGAGTTTGTCTGTGATTGGTTCTTAGTTGGAGATGATCTATGTATTTAATTTAGGTTATGAAATTAATGTAAGGATCTTGTCTTGGGATGTTTGTAGACCATTTTGAGGTTGGCCTTCTATTATGTAATGATCTATAATATTTTGTAAGCCATTTTGGCAAGTATAAATAGGGGTGTCTAGGTATAAAATAAGGAGATGGGGAAGAGAGAAAATAAGTGATAGATTCTAAGTCTAGAATTTCATAAATATTGTTGGTCATAACCCAAAAAGCCTCATAGTTGGGCATGTATGTAGATAATTGGATGAATTAATAAAGTATTTTTTGTTCGTTCTCTTATTGGTGTTGTTCTATGTTTTTTTTTCTTCCATTGAGTTCACTCTGCAAGATGGTTGGATAGTTGCATGTTCCCTTGGCCCTAGCTATTCAAGTCCCTCCTTGCGCTAGGTGATATCAGAGTGTCAGGTTTGTCCTTGAGGAGATTGGATCATGTAGAACCATGATTTGGATTTCATAGTAGGGTGGCAGATTTGGGGATTTGACCTATAACTTGCAGAGGGTTACAATCTTGTAGGAACCTATTTGTCAAAATGGTTCGAGGTAGAGGAAATATTGATAATGCCATAATTGAAATGTTAAGACAAATTGAATCTAGATTATATGTTATGGAGAAAGCCCAAAGGAGAGGAGAACATATTGATGATGTGAATGATGATGAAGTAGTGGCACCCGACCCTAATCCAGAGCCCGAGGAAGATCAAAATGAGGAAATATTGTTGAGAGTATTGACTAGAACACATTCAAAGCCTGATGTTGAAGTTATTCCTTATGATGGAAATTTAGATACTAATGTTGTGTTGGATTGGATCTCTAATATGGAAAATAACTCTTTGATTTTGAAAGAACTCTTGATAATAGGAAGGTGAGAATTGAAGTCACTAGGTTGAAAGCTCATGCCTCACTGTGGTGGGAGCATTCACAAAGTGATAGGAAAACAAGGGGAAAGGAAAAGATCATAACCTAGTTGACAATGGTGAACAAGGTGAAGAAGAAGTTCCTTCCTATTGATTACAAATTTATCTTGTTCAGGAAGATGCAAAACCTTAGACAAAAGAACATGACTATGAAGGAATACACTGAGGAATTCTATAAATTGCACATCAGATCTAGACATGTGGATGATCAGGCTGAGAAAGCTACAAGATACCTAAATGGATTGAGATATGGAATTAGAGATGAAATAAGTTTTGTTTTATTGGATAGTGTGGAAGAAGAATATCAATATGCCTTGAAAGCTGAGGAGATCTTGATAAAGAAGCATCAACAAAGATAGAGAGGTAGAGGTGGTAGATTTCAGAGAGGCAGAGGTAGATCCTATGGTGAAGGTGGAAGATCTAATAATTCTATAGAAGATAAGGTCAAATATGAGTGGAAAATTGAAGATAAAAGAAAGATCAAGGGGAAAGGTGGTAGTTCTTACTAAGGAGGTACTAGTTTATACTAAGGAAGAGGTAGTTCTTATTCTAGAGGTGATTTTAGTGGTAATTGTTTCAAATGTGGAATATAAGGTCATAGATCCTTTGAGTGTAGACACTATGATGGAAATGAACAAAGTCATAGAAATGCTATTATACAAGAGGATCTTGAGGGTTCACCAAGTGGACCTGAGGTTGGAGAAAACCTGGTGATAAGGAGAACTTTGTGTAATAAAAGAGTTGATGAAGAACCTATCCCGAGGAGAAGTCTTTTCAAGACCAGGTTTAAGATGGAAGGAAAATATTGTAAAGTGATTGTTGATAGTGGAATTTTAGAAAATTTTGCATCAGAGGAGTTGGTTACAAAGTTACAATTGCAGAGGTTGAGACACCCTAAACCCTATCATGTTTTATGGATCAAGGATGAGCATAAATTTTTGGTAAGCGAGCAATGTATTGTGAAATTCAAGATTGGAAATTACTTTGATCAAGTTCTATGTGATATTATGCCTTTGGATTGTTGTCATATTTTTCTAGGTAGACCTTGGCAGTATGTTAGACATGTTGTGAATTATGGTAGATTGAATAAATATACTCTTTGGGTGAATGGAAGAAAGAAAACATTTTTACCATTGATTGAGGTTCCAGATAAGATAAACTATAAGTTATAGTGAGAATTTGCATGGTTACTAGAAAGAAATTTGAGAAAAATGTGAAGAAGAACCAAGTCTTTTTTGTTATAATTCCTAAGGGGCTGAATTGTGGTAGTAATGGCTGAGTGATAGAAAATAGTAATGGACAAGCAATAAAAGATAGTAGGGACCAAGTGCCAATAGAAATTGAAAACTTGTTGAATGAATACAAAGAGATTTTTACAGAATATATTCATGATGGTTTACCACTGGTAAGAAGTATAAGTCATTGTATGGATCTTATTCCTGGAGCTAGTTTTCCAAATAAAGCATTGCATAGATTGACACCTACTAAGAATGAAGAACATAATAGATAAGTGCAAGATTTGTTGTAGAAAAGTTTGATCAGAGAAAGCTTGAGTCCATGTGATGTACCTATTGTGCTAGTGCCTAAGAAGAATGGAGAATGGAGAATGATTATTGATTCTAGAGCTATCAACAAGATAAAAATGAAGTATAGGTTTCTTATACCAAGGATGGATGACATAATGGATTGTTTGAGTGGATAAAATTATTTTACCAAGATTTATTTGAAGAGTGTTTATCATCATATAGGAATTAGAGAAGGTGATGAATGGAATACTTCTTTTAAGACAAAAGATGGTTTGTATGAGTGGTTGGTTATTCCTTTTGCTTTGACTAATTCATGTGGTACTTTCATGAGGTTGACGAATGAAGTTCTCGAGAGATTTTAGGGTAAGTTTGTGATTATTTAATTGGATGATATTCTAATATTTAGTAGGACTAAGGAAGATCACCTTGAGCATATTCGATAAGTGTTGCAAAGACTAAAAGAGGAGAAGCTACTAATTAATTTAAAGAAGTGTTCCTTTATGGAAGAAGAGATTGTGTATTTAGGATTTGTAATTTCAGCTGATGGTTTTAAAATGGACCCTTAGAAGGTTAAAGAAATTCATGAGTGGCCTACACCTAATAATGTGGGTGAGGTAAGATCATTTCATGGTTTGGCTAGTTTATATAGAAAGTTCATTAAGAATTTTAGTTTTGTTTGTAATGCTATGACTGAGAATATGATAGGAGATAAAAAGGATTTTAAGTGGACACATGGAGTTGACAAGAGTTTTGAGACTTTAAAACAAAAGGTTGTCGAGTTACATCTATTATCTTTATCTGATTTCAATAAGGTATTTCAACTTGCGTGTGATTCAAGTGGTAGTGCAATAGGAGCTATGTTGAGTCAAGAAGGTAAAATTATTGCTTTCTTTAGAGAGAAGTTGAATGACACTAAAAATAAGTATTTTGTGTATGATCAAGAGTTTTATGATATTGTTCAAGCTTTGAAAAAGGGGAGACATTATTTGATTCCTAAGAAGTTTGTGTTGTATACTGATCATAAAGTTTTGTAGTATTTGGCAAGTCGACATAACTTGAATCAAAGATATATGAAGCAGGTTGAATATTTATATTGTTTTACATTTGTGATCAAGCATAAGAGAGGAGTTACTAACCAAGTTGCAGATGCACTGAGTAGAAGACCTTCTTTGTTGACCGAGATGAAGATTGTAGTTCTTTCTTTTGATGAGATGAAGGAGTTGTATGATACTAACCTTGATTTTTATGAGGTGTGGAGAGAGTGCAGAGAACCAAATATATAAGAAAAATTGAGTAATTTTGAGGAGTATTTCATCCAAGAAGGTATGTTGTTCAAAGGAATTTAGTTGTGTATACCAAGAAGTTCCATGATAATTAATTTGATTAAGAAAAATCATTGTGGTGGATTGGTAGGACATTTTGGAATTGATAAGATATTGAGTTTGCTTAAGAAAAAGTATTATTGGCCACATATGTATAAGGATGTTCTAAATTTTGTAAGGAGTTATGAAATTTTTCAAGTTACAAAAGGAGTAAGTCATAATATTGGACTATATACACCTATTTCTATTCCTGAGAAACCTTGGAGTGACATCAGTATGGATTTTATTCTTGGATTACCTAACACAACAAGAGGGTATGATTCCATATTTGTTGTTGTGGATAGATTTTCTAAGATGGAACATTTCATACCATGTAAGAAGACATCAGATATAGTGCATATTGCTGATATTTTCATCAAAGAGATTGTTAGATTGCATGGATTACCAAGAAGAATTATCTCTGACCAAGATAGCAGGTTTGTTACTTATTTTTGGAGGACTTTTTGGAAGAAGATGGATACTGAGTTGAGGTTTAGTTCTACATTGCATCCATAGATAGAGGTTGAGATTAGAAGCTTGGGTAATTTTTTGAGATGTTTAGTTGGAGATAAGCTGAGTCATTGGGATATTGTATTGGCACAAACTGAGTTTTCTTATAATAATTCTCTAAATAGGAGTATATGAAAAACACCTTTTGATATTTTTACTAGAATGAATCCTAGAGGAGTATCAAATTTGAGGGATATTTTTGGTGAAGAAAAGAGAAGTGTTGAAGGGGAAGTATTTTATGATTTTGTGAAGTCTTTATGAGGAAATGAAGTTGAACTTGGAACAAAGTAATCAGAAATATAAGGAAAATGCTGACAAATCTAAGAGACATCATGTTTTTGAAGTTGGTGATGAGCCGATGGTTCATTTTAAGAAGGGTAGATTTCCTATAGGAACATATAGTAAGCTAAAAATGAAGAAGTTTGGTCCTTGTGGAATTTTGAGGAAGTTTGGTAGTGGTAATACTTATGAAGTTGAGCTACCTAATGACATGGATATATCTCCTATACTTAACATTGGTGATTGGCATAACTATCATGAGTTAGATGATGAATTTTTTATACTTGATGATTATCCTAAGAAGTAGGTTAAAGAGATTGAATAGATAGTCGATGAGAGGATTGATAAAACCACAAGAGGAAAAGATTACTATGAATATTTGGTGAAGTATCAAAATAGACTAGTTGAAGATGCTATATGGATTTCTCAATCTGATTTAGATTTAGCTCAGGTTGTGACATCTTAATGATTCAGGAGAATCATTTCTTTCAATCCTGGTTGTTTGTTGCAAGAGCATCCTAGGTTTCCTTGCTATCCTAATCATCTTTGTTAATTCTACCAGTAAGTGTGGAGTTATAGTCTCTACCGAGCGTTCTTGTATGTGTCGAGTTGTCTAGTGTTAGCCGGGCATTCCTGTATGTGTTGAGCTATCTAGTGTTAGTTGATTTTTCCTTCCTATGTTGAGTGAACCTGATGTTTTTTGATACTTGATTCTTCTTTGACCGAGTCTATCTGTGATTGGTTATTAGTGGATCTGAGTTACGTATTTAATTTAGGTTTTGAATGTAATGTAAGGCTCTTTTCTTGGGATGTGTGGAGACCATTTTGAGGTTGGCCTTCTATTATGTAATGATCTAGAATCTTCTATAAGCTATTTTGTCAAGTATAAATAGGGGTGTCTAGGTATAGAAGAAGGAGAGGAGAAAGAGAGAAAATAAGTGATAGAGTCTAACTCTAGAATTTCATAAATCTTGTTGGCCATAACCAAGAAGGCCTCATAGCTAGGCTTGTATATGGATAATTGGATGAAATAATAAAGTATTTTTTGTTCTTTCTCTCCTTGGTGTTGTTCTTTGTGTTGTTTTCTTCCATTGAGAAGGTTTGACCACTCCTAGGGCTATTTGCGGCAAGTTTTCAACCTTTTTTGGTACAGTGAATGAATTTCGAAAGCTTCAGCTTGATGCAAAGTTGACCTCTTTGACTCCTTCTAATTTCCCCAGTATAGAGGACTTCTTGATGAAGTTCAAGTCTCTGCATATAGTTTTGTAGGGATGTGGGAAAATCAAGACAGATGATGAGTGTATCTATCTGATACTCTCAAAGTTGTGAGGACAGTATCAGATCTTTTCTTCCACTTTCTAATCCACCATGGATGTTTTGGGTACCAGACATGTTATGCCCTCTTTTGAGACTTTCTATGATAGGTTGACTCATGAGAAGTCCAAGATTACTTAGATGGATTCACTTGTAGGTTCACAGTCAAAGGCATTTCTTGCCAAGAAACCTCATGATTCTCAGAAGCAAAAGCTGAAGCAGATATCTGATTCCTCTTCTCAACCTCTACTAGCCAACCATCTTCTTCTAAGAAGGAGAAATAGAAGACTGAGAGCCCAAACTATTCCTATTGTCACAAGGGACCTCATGATGAATCACATTGTTTTCAAAAGAGATTTGATGGCTATGAGAAACAGATTGCAAATTTGCAAGCTCTCCTTCAAAAGAGCACTATTTCCTCTCCATCCTCTTCCACCTCACAAGGGTTTGCTTTTCAATCTTCTACCTCATCTTTGACATCTGGATAGGATTTTGGAGAGGGCCATGCATTACAAGCTTCTGTTGCATCCCCTTTACAGGTCCCTTGGATACTGGATTCTGGTGCTTCTCACCATATGGCATCTTCTCCAGAGATCTTCTCATCTATTGAGGCTTCTCCTATTCCTCACATTCTCATGGGGAGTAACACTGTTATGACAGTCTATGGGAAAGGTTCAGTATGCATTCAAGATGACACATTCAATGATGTATTGTATGTTCCATCTCTATTTGCAAACCTTCTCTCCATTTACCAGATTACACATAGTGGATCAAGGAAGATAGTTGAGTTCATGCCAGATTCAGTCTTCATTTAGGATAGTGTGAAAAATGGCATTATTACTACAAGGATAGTTGATCATTCCACCCATCTCTACACCTTCTCACACTTTGGTCCACCAGCTTCATTATCAGTGCACAACTCTCCTCTTATGTGAGAGCATCATGTGGCATAGTCAGGTCACTTGAACCTTTGTGTTGTTCCTGAGACCACTTCTGTGACTACCTCACCTCATCTTGTTGGGGTTTCTTCTCTTCAGAAGGACTCTTCTTCAGCACTACCAGACCCTCTAGCTCCATTCATCGAGCCACCGGGTGTAGTTGTTGAAGATTCTATAGAGAACACTCATCTCCTCTCTCCTGACAGTATCAGCACACCTGTCATACCCCCTACATTGGGGATTCCCTTTCAAGATCCTCATGTCTACTCCTTTGAGCATCAGCATAGCCTTCTAGTGACACCTCATCTTTCAAGGGTACCTCTTTAGTGTTCCTTGTCTTTCACTCCTTTGTATTGGAATCATAGTGGTCCATTCATTGTTCTAGGGGTTCTTTCATTCTAGGGGGGCTTTGGAGCCCTGACCCTCTCTCACGAGGGGGTTGGAAAAATGCATTGTACTTATGGCTTTGAGAGAGTCTCTTGAAGTCATTTTTTGTCTTTTTTTGCTTTTATATCTCTTTTTGGAGAGGAGTTTTTCCCACTGGGTTTTCTCCTTTGTCTTTGGTTTATAGAGATTTCCTTGTACTAGGTACCTGATCAGGCCTTGTTGCCAAGACCCATTTCCTACTTTCATAGTTGTGCTAAGTTAGCTTCCCCCTGCGCTTAGCTTAAAGGGGGGTGTTACAGTAATATTTAGTTTTCTTATTAATTAAATCATATTTATTTAATTCGTTAAGTTATTACTCTTTAGTGCTTAAGCTTTCTCTTAGGTGCATTAATAATTAATTCTTTTATTAATTATTAATGTGCAACCTAGCTTTTTTAGGCTTTAGGGTTTTGTTTACCTTTATAGGTTGAACCTTGTAAATACTTTTCCATTATCTTGGAATACATTTTCTCTCACACCACTGAGATTTCCAAGCTCTTTCTTTTCTGTCTTCTTGGTTTCCTTTCAGCAATAGGTTATTTGCATGCAGGTGTTCTTGGCATTTTGTGAAGATGGATTTCTCAACTTCAATAGAGTTTAATCTATGAGGTGGTTGGATAGTTAGGTGTGCCCTTGGCCCTAGCTATTCAGGTCCCTCTTTGTACCACTAACCCTATTACAAATGAATTGAGGGATAATATAAGAAATTTTTCTAGAAACAATGCTATAATCAGTGAGGAACATTCAAGATATTTTACTTAAATGATAAATTATTATGAAGTTAAACATGAATATTTGGTGATGAAACTCTTTGTGCAATCTCTAATAGAAGATGTTAGGGATTTGTGTAGGGGATTACCTACTACAATATTGGTTCATGGGAAGAACTTGAGAAGTTTTTTAAGGAGAAATATGGTGACAAAAAAAAATGATAGTTTCATGTTGAATGAATTCAACAAAGCTAAGAAGTCACAAATTAAACAAGTTACTAATTTTAACATAAGATTCCAAAAGGTAATGCATATGTTGTTTAAGGTGTGGAGATTAGAATAAAATGTATTCCTAACAACCTACTTGAATATATTTGACACAAATATAGATTATCTCTTGAAAGATAAAGACCCTCATACTTTAAGGGATGCATTTAGAATGACCATTAACATTGAAAGTAATAGATCTTTAGGGAAGCTAGGAAGAAAAGAGGATCCAAAGATCTTCAACAAAGGAAAGAGAGAAATGGAAAATTCTTTAGGCTCAAATCCTAAAGAGGAAGAAAAATGGGACAAGGTTCTTAATACCTTGAAAGAAATTAAGGTTAATACTACTAGAAATGACAAGGCTCTTGGACAAGATAAACCACAGTTCAACAATTTTAATAGACAAATTAGACTGCAAAATTATCCTTGCAATACAGAATGGATAGATGAGAAACCAATTCAACAACTACCAAAGAATAAGGAGGAAAAAACTCTTGATCCTCTACAAAATAATACAATAAAACATTAGTGATAAAATACCTTGGTGTATGGCTTGTCAATCACCTCATTCACGTAATTATTATGTAGTTGCACAATCAATTTATGATAAGGAAGAGTCACAAGAAGAAAATTATTAGGAAATAGATGTAGATAATGATGTAGATTTTTTAATGATATATTCCTATCTTGGGGAAGAAGATATTACCAATGGTGAGTCTCAAGACTTAGATAGCAATGAGTAGAGGCATAGAATTGAATCTATTTATCAAAAAGTATTTTCCGATGAGGAAAGTAACATTGATAACCAATTTTTCAATGTTGATTGGGGTAAAGACTTGGTGTCTTTGAGAAGGCATTTTAATGAAGAAATTGCTAAAATAAATTCTAATATGGTTTCCCAAGTAAAGAGTAATTACCAGCTGAGAAATAGGACAATGAGTGAAGATCAAGGGAAACCCTCTAGTATATTCATTAAAGAATAAAGAACAAGGCTAACGAAATAAAAAAGGATAAAGAGAAGGATATAATCAAGGTTAAGGAGGTCAAAGGAAAAGTATGGGCTAAGAAGGTTGAAGTCTTAAAGCTTAATGAAGAGGTTCCTACATCTAAAGTGCAAGTAAAATTAAATGTCAAGTATGATAAGACTATTGAAGAGGATATGAAGTGGAAATAAAATTTGGAAAGAAAAAATTAAAAGAAAGTTGAAGAAAGACTAGTTATGTCTCTTGGACTATGTGAATATACACTTGTAGATATAATACAATTCCTTTCTCAAATTATAATTAAAGTTCCTTTACTTGATATGATGAGAATTAATGAACATAAAGAGAAGTCTATGGCCTAGGTTAAAAGTCTTTCATCTATTAAGATTGAGAAAATGGATGATACTCAAAATATAAAGTAAGAGGGAAATAAAGAAGAGAAAATGAATAAGGAACTAGAGAGAATTGTTTCATAGATTCCCCAAATGTATCTCAATAACATAGTGAAGAATTGTAAGTGTAATCATAAATGGAAAGGTAGTGAATAATTATATGATAGATTCTCAAGAATCTAATACTATGATGTCAGTCAAGATAATTGAATCCTTTGTAGATGTTGTACTTTAGATTCAAGATAAGTTCCTATGATAGGTACTATAAGAGCACTACCTTATAAACTGGAAGCTTTCCCTAAGAAGGACTTGACCATGAGTGTTTTAGTTGTTTATATTTCACCTCATTATGGGATGTTATTATCAAGAAAGTGGAGGAATTCTATGGGAAAAAGTTTGCAGTGTGATGTATCTTTTGAAACTTTCCATGTTGATCATAATAATGTCAAAATTGAAAGGGAATCAAGAGTGTCACACATGATTTAACAAGATTGTGATGAGATCATGACTTGTTTCATTGACACTGATATTGATGAATTCAAAATTGAAGAGTTCCAAAGATAAGAGGAGGCACAACCCACACCACTTAATAAAGAAATGAAAAAAAATATTAGATGATGTAAATTTATGGACCATGTATTTTGATGGAGTTGATGAACTACAACTGATTTAGAACCTGATTGAAGATATGTGATTAGAGATCACCAAGTTATTGATTAGATATGTAATATGATTGAATCAGTAATATGTTGTCATTGATATCAACTAGTTTGACAACACTTATTTTGTAAGTTACAATAACTAAACATCTATAGAAAAGGAGTAAAAGAGATGAAGAACATAAATATCTACATGAGGAAGATGTATATGATAGATGAGGATAAGGAATAAATTGTGTAACTTGCTGATGAGTCTATGACCTTATGTTATTGACTTGATTATGTTTTATTCATCTATGATGAGGAAAAGAATTGAAAGACACAAGGCAGTGTGGTCGGTTGATGAAGCATCATAGTATACACCGAGCAATGTAGTGTATACCGAGCACAGTATAAACCAAGCTTGTGTTCACCAACACATTTCTTTGTTAACCGAGTAGAGGAAAAGAACTAAATGATTAGTTTAGCCATTAAGGATAAAGTACATCGAAATCAGTGATGGAGATAATGTTTGTTATGAAGATCAACGGCTAGCATAATTCAAGGAAGATCTAAAGGATCAAATCAAAACGTGTTACTAACACATCAGCCAAGGAAGGTTTAAGCAGAAAAATGGATGAAGGAGAATGAGCGACAAAATCTTATGGAGGAGAAGAAAATAGTTTACTTGTCTATTTAAGAGACTAAGGTTGCACTATGAAACTTATGCCAGAAGAAGAAGGACTGCAAAATTATCGCATGAACAAGCTTCATGTATGCCTGATCAAACTGGTTAAGGAGAACCAAACTGTAGAGTTTACTAAGCATTAGAAAGCTATTACTGAGTGACAGTAAGTCATTGATTATTGTTGATACAAAATTGATATACTAATTAGAGGATTTGAATGAGATTAAAATAGATCTGATAATTTGCAATTGATGTTTTATTTTAGTCAGATCAACTGCTGTTACATTTTAACCATTGTAAATAGAGTAATCTCTTAACTGAGTGGACTTGAAAGTCTTTTATGTATCATTCATAGAATAAACATTGTTATCCTATCAACCCCATAGTGAATGCTGGTTGGATGATAACGGTTGTTCTAAAATCTTCTAACAAGGTCACACCTAATAGTGTGTTTGTAACCTTTAATAGGGTTGGGTCTTCACTGACCTCACTTCAGAAGAGTGAACATTTTTGGGATGCCGGTCCCAGGTGGTTTTTCCCTTCATAGGGTTTCCACATTAAATCTTTTGTGTTATGTGTTCATTATGGTGATTGTTTTTATCATACTTTACATATTACATGTTAGATTTGATCGGTAATCATTATTTGTTATTGATTGGTAATCGGTAAAAGCACAGACAGTAAAGTATTTTATGTTATCGAGCTATAGAAGTTTAAGTAAATTGTTTTGGATTATACATTTTTATTTGGGACTATGGATAATTGATTCACACCCCCTCTTAGTTATTCTAACAGGAGCATGTACAAAAGATGGTTCAGGTACAAGAGTATTATTGGTTTCACCCCATGGGAGAAATTTTAAATTTTCTTTTACCTTATCTTTTTCATTCACAAACAATGTGGAAGAATATGATGCATTACTATTGAGGTTGAGAATCACTAAAAATATGGAATCAATAGTCTTAAGGTGGTTGGAGATTCTAAACTTTTCATATCCCAAATAATATCCAAATATGCATCCAAGAATAAAATATTGAAACAACATAGAAATGTTGTATGGGGTGAGATTGATAAAATTTGTGCTTTTGGGATTGACAAGATGGATAGAAGGCATAAAAAGATGGCTAAATTTTTGGCTAACATTTCTTTGAAGCTAGATGATATCAATTTTATTTTGATCTCAAAAGTAGAAATACAAACAAGACCATTTTTCTGATATAATTTTGAGAACTAGCAAGTTTTCAATGATGACAATGATATCCTGAGATTCCTATATTTTCAAGAGGAATATGATGGCTAGGAGATTGATTTGAATGCTTAAGTGAAGATAATTGACGAGAAGAAGGTTATATTTAGTAATGAAGTGATTCAATTGAAAACCAATAAAGTCCCTAAAGGTTTGGTTGTTTTAGAAAGAATGTTTAACAATCAAGTTAAGGCAAAAATTGAATATACTGGCACAAGTCCTGCTAATTTAGAAGAAATTAATCTTGGAATATAAGAAGTAACAAAAAGGGTCTATTTTGGTAAGATGTCACCAAAGGTGAAATAATGTTGATTGATTTATAAGGAAGTACATACATGTCTTTTCTTGGTCATATGAAGACCTAAAGGCTTGCAAGGAGGACTTGTTCCAACATGTTATCCCTTTGAGGGAAAATGCTAAACCATTCAGTAAAAAGAAAAGACCTATCAACCCAACATTAGCATAAAAAATAAACATGAGTTGATGAAGTTGAGAGATGTAGGAATTATCAAACCTATTAGACATTCATCATGGGTTTCCAATCTTGTGCCTACAAGAAATAAAATGGAGATATAAGATTGTGTGTAGATTTTAGGAATCTTAACATCTCTTCATTGAAGGATAACAACTATTTTCCCAACATGGAAGAAATGTTACAAAAAGTCATAGTATGAAACTTATTTTTGGAAACTACAATTGAAATAATTGTTATATTGTCATTAATGTCAAGCCTTAATTGGTAAGATAGTTTCTATCTAGTAGAGTACCATATCTTTTGATTAATGAAGAGGATTTGAAAAGAGGAGATAACAAGAGGACCTAGTGAAAGAATGAGTTATGGGATACTACAATGGGTACTTGATTAATTGGCACATTGGCAAGGTAATGTGTTGCTTATCATTAACACTAAGTGAACAAGTCAGTTGATTTGAAGCATAGGCTAAAATGAGAAAAAGACAAGAACTTCAATTTAAGATGAATGATGCTAGTGTTGGCCAAGTGCTAGTAAAAGCCAAGTAAATTTTACTATTGACCGAGCATCAGTAATTTCCAAGTATCAAAGAATTAACTGAGTGAAGATGATGTTTTCTAAGTAGAATGGTTTTAGCGGTGACTGAGTTATTTAGTGATGACTGAGTGTCAGTAATTTATAGTTTGTGAAGGAATTGAGAACCCTAGCTTATATAGTTGAATTCTTGGGATATATATAACATGTTGATATTAAAGATGAATGACTTGGAGCACTTAATGCATGGTAAACCACTTTTTGATGGATTCAAGTATAATTTTGGAGAAATATCTATAAGGATAAGGAGGAGAAAAAAATGATGGAGGGATTTGATGAATTTGACCTAAACCTAAGATCTACAAAAGAGATTAAGAGGAAAAAGATTAATCTATCTAATCAAGGAGGTATAAGGATGATCTAATTATGGGTTATGAGAACAAGAAGGAAAGAGGTTGATGTTATTGACTGATGAGCCTAAGAAGAAGGATAAGAAGAGTTGTGAAGAGCTGAACAGAGTTGAGGTGATTTCTTGAAGGGATTCCTGAGAAGATCAGAGATGGAGATGGTAATGAAGGTCAATAAGTAGATCAACATATGAGCATATTCAATCTATATTTACAAAGTGAGTTGTATATTTCAGATTAGAATCTACTATTACTTTCTAACCATTATATCAATTAAAATCTTTTAATAAAGGTTGAACCAACAGTCATTTTGTAAACTCTTTAATCAAGGTGACATTCTAATGGAATGTACTTAAGCCCTCTAACCAGGCCACTCTTAACAGGGTGATTAGATCCTTTAACAAGGTCACACCTAATAGTGTGTATTATAAACCTTTACCAGGGTTGGCTTCTCATAGAACTCACTTTAGAAGAGTGAAAATTTTGTAGCATGTTACTAGTGGTTTTTCTCATATTAGGTTTCCATGTTAAATCTTGATGTCATACTTGTGTGAATGTTATTTGATGTGTTGTGTTGTTGAAAGTTTTATATTTTGCTGGTTGATTACTTTTGGATAGTGGACTGCAAGTTTTATGTTAGTAATATATTCTATAGAGACTGAGTGAATTATTAAATAGATCTAAGTCTATTGAGGTGTTGAAAAGTTGAATTCATACATCTAGACCTGAGGATAAGTGATTCACCCCCCCACCTTTCATTTATTCTAAAATAATTCTAACAATTGGTATCAGGTCTTGTGGTCCTTGTAAGGATAAATTTTAAAGGTAAACATATACCAGAAGATAAATTCAAATTCAAGAGAAAGACATATACTTCTAATAATATTTTGGAATTGGTTCATACTGAACTTTGTGGACCTATTGGTATCCAAAGTTACTATGGTGATAAATATTTCATTCTATTTGTTGATGACTATTCTAGAATGATGATTGTGATGTTTCTAAAAGAAAAATTTGATGCCTTTCAGTTATTTAAGTGGTATTTGGCAAAAGGTGAGAAAGAAATAGGTAAAAGCTCAAATTTTTTGAGAATTGATAGAGGAGAGTTCATATCAAATGAATTCAACATATTCTACAATGATAGAGGAATAAAGAGACAAATGTCTTCACCAAGGACACCTCTAAAAAATGGTATACCAAAGAGAAGAAATAGATCAATTATGGTTTGTGCTAGAACACTGATGATAGAGAAGAATGTTACACCAAAATACTGGAGAGAGGCTGTAAGTACAACTATTTATACATTAAACTGAGTACAAATCAAGAAAGGTACAAATGCTAAACCTTTTGAATTATGGCATGGTTATGCACATAATGTGAAATACTTTAAAGTATTTGGAAGAAAATGTTATATATTGAAGGAAAATAGGAATGGAAAAATTGATGATAAAAGTGATGAAGGCATATTCCTAGGATATTCCTCTAAGTGAAAATTTTACAAGTGTTTGAATTCTAACACTAACACAGTTGTGGAAAGTGAAAATGTTAGAGTTGATGAATATGTAGAAAATAATGAAGTTGAGTGCAAGAAAGAACATGAAGATTACAGATCCTTTGTATACATGGAAGAAGGAGAGACAAGTAATATACCTGAACCAGAAAACAAATATGTTGAGCAACAGCATGAACTTGTCAAGTCACAACAAGAAAATATCATGCATCAAGAGGATGTTGGTGAGCAATTAGGAGAGGAGGCCAAGAATCTACAAGATGAACCTAAAGAACAAGAAGAAAGGAGATATGAGCCTACATTAGCACAATATGAGAGAAGACATCATAATCTAGAACAAATCATTGGAGCTAAATAATTTGGAGTCATGAAAATAAGTAAGTGAAAATATCAAACATGCTTGTTATATGATTTTGAGCCTAAGACAATAAAAGATTCTTTGGAGAATGAAGATTGCATTCGAGCCATGAATGAAGAAATTTAGGAGATAGAAAATAACAAAACCTAGACACTAGTGTCTAGACCAGAAGATAAGAATGTCATTGAAACACAGTGGGTGTTCACAAATAAGCTAAATGAACATCGAGAAGTCACTAGGAACAAAGCTAGATTGGTATGTAATGGATATGCATAGGAAGAAGGCATTGACTATGGAGAGACTTTTGCCCCAGTTGCTAGATTGGAAGGATTGAGAAATCTAATTGCATATGCAACTTTTAAAGGATTCAAAGTGTATCAAATGGATGTCAAATCTGTAATCCTAAATGGAATATTGGAAGAAGTATACATCAAACAACCAAAAGGATTTGTTGATCCAAGTAAGAAGAACATGGTTTGTAAACTACACAAGGAACCATATGGATTGAAATAAGCCCTCAAATCATGGTATGAGAGATTACATAATTACTTGATAAATTTGGATATGTAAGAAAAAATGACAACAACAATATATAGTTGAAGATTGAAAAAGGTAAAGGGACATTTTCAGATGAAGAAAGGTATCTATATCACACAATCTAAGTATGTCAAGGAGATACTGAAATCTTTTGGCATGGAGGACTATAAACTAGTAAGTACACCTATTGCTACTAGACAAACACTGTCAAAGAATGATGATACAATTGAAGTAAATCAAACCCTATACAAGTATATGATTGGAAAGTTACAATACGTTATCCATAGAAAACCATATATTTCTCTAGTAGTTGGGATTGCGAGATTTTTTGAAAATCCTAAGGAGAGTCACATGATGGAAGTGAAAAGTATATTGAGATATCTAAAAGGAACAAAGGACTATGTATTGTATTACAAGAAGAATGACAAGTTTGAACTAAGAGTTTACACTAATGCAAATTAGGCAAGAAATGTGGATGACGGAAATAATACAAATGGTGGCACATTCTTTCTAGGAAAGATATTAGTCTCTTGGACAAGACAACAACATAATTGCATTTCTCAATCTATAGAAGAAGTTGAATATGTAGCAGCAGTAGTGAATTGTTCAAATTTAGTATGGATCAAGTAATTGTTAAAAGGTATGAAGGAAGAAATTACAGAACCAGTTTTTATTTTCTGTGATAACATAAGTGCTATCAATATATTAAAGAATCCTATAATGCACACTAAGACTAAGCATATTTCTATCAAGTATCATTACTTGAGAGAGCTAGTTCAAGACAAAGAAGTGAGATTGAGGTATGTGAATACAAAGGAATAGTTAGTAGATATATTCACTAAGGAATTACCTAAGAATGCTCATGAATATCTAAGAGGTAAATTAGGGGTGACTCCCCTAACTGAGGCTACCTAGAATCAAATAGGAGCATTGCATCAAATGTATTAAACCAAAATATCTAACAAATTGATGCAAAGGAGGTCACACTTTATGAGTTTCCTAAAGTTGTGAAGAGTCAAGCACAAGATGTTGATTAGGCATAAGAAAGATGACAAAGGGAGTAATACAATTTAGAGAACTGACATAAAGATATCTACATGGTGAAGATGAATGTCTTTGGCATTATTGTCAAAGAGGGAGAGATTTAGTAAATATGAGAGAAAGATATAGAACAATTTACCCTAAGAAAAGATGGAGAGATCAAATAAGATGAGGGAGAGATTTGGTAAACTATTGAACATAACTTTTTGGATTGTATGGTGACTATGCATATGGAGTTTATGGTATAACATGTAGTGTTTTCATCAATGCCAAAGAGGGAGATTGTTGGAAACTACAATTGACACAATTGTTATATTGTAATTGATGTCCAGCCTTAACTGATAAGACAATTTCTATCTAGTAGAGTACCATATCTTTTGATTGATGAAGAGGATTTGAAAAGAGGAGATAATTGTTTATGCCTGAATGTTGACCTCTAATTCAGCCATAGACACCACATAGTCATTGCTCGAATGTGTGAATTACGATAATGAATATGAATTATTCACTTTGCAATATCGATTGAATCGAACTATCACCTCCTATTTAGATGGGGTGTTTGAATTTACTCTCAAAACAAGAGCCCAACAACCATAGACCAATTCTCAAATAGAGGATTTTAAAATGCATAAGAAGATTGAATTGCAATTAAACTAAGAATGATTGTGCAAATTAAACTATAAACTTGAAAGGACTATGAAGATGCAAATTTAATCTAAAGCTTGAAAATGAAAGATGAGAATTAATCTAAACATATAGTAAGAAAACTAGATTAAAATGAGTATGAAATATTATACTAATAAATGAAAATTACTCTAAATTGCAATGAGAAAATAGCTTAAGAAATATCAAAGTGAGACAAAAATTCGCTATAGTTTTGGTGCTCTCCAAAAATTGCCTCCTCAAATGAGGAAAAAGGATTCCATAATATAGAAGAGCTCGGGTGAAGGATGAAGAGTTTCTTGGAAAGAAACGGTTGACTCTTCATCTCCATGGAGGAAGGTGAGACAAATTGAAGGAATTCTTTAATAAAATATTGCCACATATGGGTGACTCTTCAAATAATTTTGAATAATTAAATTCAAGTGGGATATTTCTTTTAGAGAATTAAATAATTATTAATTCCTTTGATGTGTATTAGCTAAAGTGGGTGGAATTAATTTAATTAAAAAGCACTAGGACTTTAGAATTAAATTAATTAATCATAGGGATTATTTAGTGAATAAATGTCAAATATTTAGGAATTAAATATACTGTATGATTAATGTAAATTTAGTGTTTTTTGCATTTGACACCGAGTCAAATAAAGTCAATTAGGAGACAAAAATTTCCTAGTACAATAGGACTTCGATGATGTAGAAATTTGAAGGAATGCACCAAAATTGATTAGAATTGTAAGGTGCCAATTTTGGGGTATTACATTTTTCTCCTCTTTGAATTGATGTGTGAGCAATGTGTTGATTCAAAGAATAGTCTGATGTGATAGATAATGAGGTTTTAGGATTATCTTCAGAACAGAGCTTAACCCTTGAAAGTTGAGGCTAGTTTGCTAAGACATCGATCAGATCAAGTTGTAGAACCATCTCTAGAACGAAGCTTGATTCTCTGAAGTCTAAGTTAGATTGCGAAGACCTTGGTTAGATTACCACTTGAGAGAAGATTGGAATCAGGGTTAGATTGGCCCAATACCCATTGATTAAATGATAATTGATGTAGATTTAGGACTATCTCTAAAACAAAGCTTAGTCCTCCAAGACCCGGGTTAGATTGCCTAGATAACAGTCAAAAAGAGATTTCGAGAGCCATCTCCAGAATGAAGCTTGACTTTCAAGAATTAGGGTTAGATTGCCCCAATACCTAATGAGATTTCGAGAACCATCTCCAGAACAAAGATTGATCCTTGAGGATCCGAGTTAGATTGCTTAGATACCTAAAAGATAAGATGATAAGATGACAAGATGTGAGGCCCAAAGATGCCCCTAGTGAAAAGATGTCCCAAGCAATGAGGACTTTTGATTCAAATCAGACTGATTTGAGAATTAATTTGACAAGATTCAATTATGTAATCATCCTACTCCCTTAGGAGTGAAATCAAAAGATGACATGTCAGAAAGATGATTGATAGCAAAAGGTTGCAGATATAGATAAAATTAGAGATCCATAGGAACTGAGAACAAATCATAGAAGGATTGAGAAGCTGTAGGACTGATTCAAAGTAGTTTGGAGGCCTATTGACCATGGTTGACCAGATTTGACTAGAGTTGACTAGAGTTGAATTTTGATCAGAAGAGCGACTGCACAAGCATTTGATCTCGATGGTCCTCAAAATTTGAAACACAATTTTTGAGCTATCTAGAGATGTCAGATTTTGATTTCTATCCAAAAAATGGATTTAGAATGGTTGATTTAGCCAAGGGTGAAGTTTTCACGCAAAATGGAGCACTTTTGAAAATTAGGTCAAAAGCTATATAAGGCCCGGAGGGGTCATTTTCAATTCATTATTCACTTTTGTTCTTTAGTGAATTTGAGAGCTCTGAGAGAGATGGAGAATGTGCCAGTGCATTTGCATTGATTTGAGCACTCTTGATGATATAACTAGCTACCGGAGTATGACACACCCGTGAGTAGTCAAACAACCATCTCGTATTTTAAATTTTTATCGCTTTCTAGGAGATTTAGGAAGATTTTAAGCATTTTTAGAGCTTAGTTCATTCAATGTCACACAAGGAAATAGTTTCCTCTTGCTAGTCTAGGTTTCCTCTCGCATGAGGAAACAATTTCATCACTGGGGTTAGGGTTTCTTCACATTGGGCTCCTCTGCAAGCTCGTGCAAGGTGCCCGATGAAGCCTTGTGAGATTTCATCCTCAGTGAGGAACTCTCACATGAATAGAGATCATATCTTGCGCAATAGAAAAATCTCACGCAGGGGAACAGTTTCCTCATGGAATAATTTGTTGTAATATTTTAGAGTTTGTGTTTAATTTGTCATAAAATCAGCCAACTAGAGCATCCAAGAGTCATGTTTAGGATAGATGCATAGCCTCACTTGCTTTTTATTTCTTTGAAAAGCCACCATGATTGAAATACTGATCGAATGTCATCACTTTCTTTGTAGGTTGCCTTCCTAGATATTGCATTTCAGTCCCACCACCCAGTTGTCAGGGAGTTAGTGTGGAGATTAGATGATGGCGAGGGTGTCCAAATCGATGAATTGAGCCTAACTTATCTACGTGATCTGCCCAACATTTAGGTGAATCACAGACTACTAGGTGCATTGGTTGAGTGTTTCCACTTGAAGATAAACACATTCCACTTGACGATGGGGGAGATGAATGTCACTCCTGAGGACATCTACAGGATTCTAAGGATACCATTCCATGGTGCTTGCATGGAGTATGACATTCAGCCGAGAGCGGGGACATTGGCACTGAGGGCCATTTTTTAGGATGATTTAGTGATGGATTAGGTCATCTTGTGGGATGAGCTGATTAGCCGATATGGAGCAGGACATAGGTTGGCAATTGTCCTAGCAATATTCTTGAGCTGTTATCAGATGCTAGCTCAGGGACAACATGGACTAGAGTGTGGTTGGGGATGCATGTTGGAGTAGTCACCAGTGTGATTTGGATGTGGCGAGTGCATGCTCACGTAGATGTACCATGAGATGCATGAATTCATGTATCGGAGTGCATGGACCATGGCCGCAGGAGTTTTCATTTTACAAATCTGGGCCTGGGAGAATCTCTCCATATGTAGACTGATTTTTCATGATACTAGGTAGCCCTTAGAGCCGTATATATATATATATATATATATATATATATATATATATATATATATATATATATATATATATATATATATATATATATATATATATATATATATATATATATATATATATATATATATATATATATATATATATATATATATATATATATATATATATATATATATATATATATATATATATATATATATATATATATATATATATATATATATATATATATATATATATATATATATATATATATATATATATATATATAGATACATAGGTCCTATGACCCAGCTAGCGTTGGGTAAGATAGAGTAGTGGCATGGGCAGCTAGATGACATGGTTGTAGTGATTTGGTGTCCATGGCCAGCTATAGAGATATGGGATGATGCCTGACATGAGCTATTACACATGTTCTTTTCACATCCTTTGATCAGGTGCACCATTAGTATCATTGAGCGCTTCCTGCTCACATAGATCCTACGATAGTTTGTTAGACCATAGGATGTCTCCTAGGAGTACTATACCTATGCTTGATTTGTCGATGAGATGAAGAAGGGCTGGTAACTAAAACTAGACCAAGGCAGGTGCATGATCAAGGCATGTATACCACTAGCTCAGTGGGATTACATGGCAGATGTGACCAATGCAAGCATGACACCTGCATAGAGGGATTATATCTTGGCACACCCATACCCTAGGTTCATAGATCCTATTGACATGGATGAGAAGGTATAGTAGGTAGTACAGCAGTAGCTTGAGTAGCAGGAGCAGCCTACACAACAACAGTAGGTACCATAGCAAAAACTTGCTCAACAATAGGTTGCTTAGCAAAAACAACAACAAAGGGTTTTGAGACTAAGGACTGGATAGACCCCCATTCCTCTGAGATAGATTGATGAAGGGTACTCCCCTTAATACCACAAACACATAAAAAAAATAGAGAAACAACAACGATTTGCAAGAATAGAAAATGGGCTTCTTATTATCTCCACAAATGTGGAATTACAAATTTCAAAATTATAATATGCAAAGCTTGCCACATGGGCATTTACCTTACAATATTTTATAGGACAAAGCCTTGAATTATTATCCAGAACTACTCTAAATTGCTTCAAACTGCCTAAGACAACACTACAGCCTTTCTTATATAGGCAATTTTCCACTGCCTAGGAAGGTTCCATAATTTTAGCCAATAAGGCCGACCAAACTTAGAATTATTTTATTTTACAATTTATTACATCAGAGTCGACTCAAAACAACTTTTGAAGGAAAATCTTTTTTTGCCATTTCAGGTGACCCAACTTCCGAAGACCATAAGTCATCACCCATTGACCCAATTGACTATTATGATCCCATTTCAGAAAGGGTGTGAAGTTCTCTACAACACCTAAATCAAGAAAGCTTCATTTAGCCAAATTTTTGACCTCAGCTAGGGCCTCTAAAGCCTTCAAAACTGAGTTTGAAGTTTCTGTACTCTATTGCCAATACCAAAAAATTTTAATATCTTCAAAACTAAACTTGATCTGGCAATGAAAATTTATTGGTAGGCTGATATAACCAAAATGAACCTCCAAGAAATAAAATAGACCATTCTAAGCATGAATGGAAAACTTAGTAATAATAGTAAATTTCCAAAAATAGAAGCTCTGCACAAGATTGCCCTTATTGAAAAGAAACCAAAAATATTTTTGGGTGATGCAAGATTATTGTTACACCTAGGATGCTCCTACATCACACATGGGGTCAAATGTAGGCACTAGTGGTAGCGAGACCTAGGATAGGTCCACCAGGTAGAGGACAGGTGACACCTCTCAGCAACCACCTCCTAAAAAGGGGGCACATGGTGATGATACAGACATGTAGGATCCACCTGTAGGAGGGCAGGTGCCACAATTACAGGAGGCTCTTAGGAAGAGCTGAGAGAGGAGTAGATAGGTGCAAGGGGAGCGGGATGACTTCCACACACAAGTAATTATGCAGAAGACCTAAGTAGCAGAGCGAGATCGAGAGATCAAAGGGTTGTAGGAGGCGCTGGCTAGGGCTCAACTTGAGGCTAGATATGAGGTTGCACAGTCAACAGATTATTATGCAACATATGTGGGTGTAGTACCAGATTTAGCAGAGTAGGTTCTACCATTTTCAGAGTATGTTGGGGCATGGGTCATTCCATAGGGGCCACCACCATAGGCTCCACAATAGGCACCATCACAAGCACCACCGCAGGGACCACCACCTCCACCTCCACCAGGGTAGAGTTAGCTCTAGGACATATGGTATACATTGATGTATTTGCCCCATTTTTTATAAATTATGCTCAAGTAGCACCATTCTTTTGATTGTACTGACATTGATTGATTGATATATATATGAGCTTGACTTTTGATATCATTGTACTTGTGTGCATATTGCATTTATTGTGAGATCAATTTGTTTTTTTTTACATTCATTTAGATTATTTTTCATATCATTGTTAGATCATTTTAGCATATCAATTTTCATATTAGCATAGATTCATATCAATTTTTCATTATTATTGCATAGAAAATAAAAAAAAATATAGATTAATTGCATTCATATTTTATATCTAGATCAATTGCATTCAAATCCTTCATTTAGGTGTCGTCTAGGTCACTGATCTCGATAACAATCTGAGAACATTAATCTCGCACCTACTAGAAGGTAGTAAATCACTTGGTTAAATTAGATTTCAATTTTGCATGATTTTAATTTTTGCTAACCTCTAATGTTTTACTGAAGTGTTGTGTCTACAGATCAAGTATAATTTTCACACACACATTTCTACAGATCATTCTTTTCTACATTTCTATGATTTTGATTTTTGCTAACCTCTAATGTTTTACTAAAGTGTTGTGTCTATAGATCAGGTACAATTTTCACACACACAATTGCAAATCAAGGCTATTGTGAGATCAATTTGTTTTTTTTTTACATTCATTTAGATTCTTTTTCATATCATTGTTAGATCATTTTAGCATATCAATTTTCATATTAGCATAGATTCATATCAGTTTTTATCATTCTTATTACATCAAAAATTCAAAAAAATAGATTAATTGCATTCATTCCTATCTTCCAACCTCATTTCTGGCGCCTACCGTGGGGCAACCCACCTTTGCATGCTGGTTTTGATTTTTTTTTGGGAGCTAAAATCTTAAAGTTTCAAAGATTTACTTTTATCTCCCAAACAGCTTAGATTTTTGGTTTGAAATTTTTTTTACAAGTTGGCAACATATCAGGGAAGCTACAATAAAAAATTTAGAATTTTTTGACACGTTTTGAATTTTTAATAATTTTTTCTTGAAATTCCAAAAAAAATTAATATCTGACACAAATTAGTATATTTTTTGGAAATTTTTATATTTTCAGAAAGCTCTTTAAATTATACAAGGGGTCCATTCTTTTTGTTTTAAATTTGGACATGATATAATAGCTCAAATAGTCAATTTACAAAAATTGGTCTGTTTTGATAAAATGGGTCTCTAGGGCACAAATGAAGAGATTTTTCTAAAATTTTTTGTATTTTTGGAAAGCTCTCTATTTTTTAGTAGGGGTTTCTATTCTGAATTTCTATTTTTGTGGTCAAAATCATATCAAAAAATTAGATCTTGTTGACTAGGTAAAATGCAGTGCAAAAAAATTAAAATTTTGTGATGGGTATGCACTTATTTTTCACATGGTTCAATGAATGATATGAGTTGTCATTTGGGTTAATTTATGGTTATTATTGCTAATAATAATTGATTTTTAGAGCTAACCCTATGGTTTTTATAAGTTGAATATATGTTGCATATCTTGTTTGCTTGTTGGCTTGTTGGAGAGTTTGTAGCTTGCTTGCATAGTAAAGCTCAACAAAAATTGCTAAAAATTAGGTAAAATCTACTAAGAACATTGCAAGGATCCCAGGTATTCTCCTTCATCTAATAACATTTTAATTTAGCCTTAAAATAAATCTCTCATGTGTCTAGCTTAGGTGATTCTTTTCATGCTTTTGTTCTACACACTTGCATAATTGATACTAGGTTGTGACCCCTTAAGGATTCATTAAGTAGCCTTAGATACTTGTGATTGATCTTGATTGCTATCTTGGGTTATTGGACTCGCTAATCCACTGGCCCCTCATTTTCACCCCGTGTTTGCAATCTCAGCGCCATAAAGGGGAGGGGTCAATAGGACAGAAGCGTTAAGTGTTCCACTTGGAAACCCTTTTGTGCTTTTAGGAACTCACTTATTTTCTAAGTTGGGGACTCATTTTCAGCTTGTGTGAGGTGTTAAGTGTTCCACTTTGTGGACTCATCTCATATTCCCTTTAAGCATTAAGTGTTCCTCTTTCTGCTTTTTGAGTACTTTTGGTAGCTTTGCTTTTGGAAACATACATCTGTGTTCACATAGTAATTAGGCCCTATGAACACTATTCGTGATTCTTGAGAGATTGGATTCCTAGCGAAATCCTTCTTGATGACAAAATCCTTGTAGGTAGGGAGGATACTTAGTGCGTTTCACATTCAACATGGTTAGTGTGTCTTCTCTTATTGATCGATACATTCTCTCCCAGGAGAGGTTGATAGATCACGTGGGGTTGACATCACAAGCTTTGGTGAATCAAAATTGGTTAGTGTGCCTTCTCTTATTGATTGATACATTCTCTCCCCAGAGAGGTTGATAGATCATGTGGAGTTGGCATCATAGACCTTGGTGAAGAAAAACTTTGTCTTAGTGTGTCGGATTAATCTGCTTGCTTTGTTTGGGTTAAAAGTGAAAAGGTGTCAAAAACCTTGGATCTGGAGCCAAGTCCCCTTGTGGTATACTATTGTGAGTCATCTTTAGAGAGGGTTAACCATAGCAGACAATCCCTTCATAGGGAAAACTATGTTGACGAAACCTCAAGCGGTAATAGCCATTTTCGCCATGGTAGTGACAGTCGCTATATAAATGTCCTTATGGAAGAAATCTCCACGAGTATGGTTCATTGTTGGGTTGTCAGATCTCCCTAGCAGCTCCTGAAGATTAAGTTCTCAGACTGTGTCAAAACCTTGGTGCACCAGGATTGGAGTTCACCCCTTTGGATCATAAAAGTTGCAGAGTCAAACCATTACTAAAAACCCTAGCGAGGCCAAATTTTCATTTTATAGGGTATATGTGCATTATTGCAAAACATTTTTGGAACATACACAATTAGCACTTCTGAGGATTAGAATGAATAAGTCACTTGATTGTTCATGCACAAGGTTGCTTTTTCCCTTGTTCATTATTTTCAAAAATGCTTGAAATCACTTGCTTTCTATTTTGTGTGCTTGCTTATCTATCTAGTTACTGAAAATGAACAAATCTATTACAATCCTCAAATCTGGACATTGAAATTTGCAAACAATTCAAATCTACAAACTCAAAATTTTGCAAAAATTGACGTAAAATCTTTTCTGGAGTCAAAAATCATTTCAGAAAGTCAAAAGTCATACGAGTTTTTTTCAATTGTCATTTCATTACAACCCATTTGTCATATGATTGAGTACCCAGTGTCGTACGAGTTTCCATGCCAGCAAATTTTCAAAGTCAAAATCTTGTAACGGTCATATGATATTGTCAACTGTCATTTCATTGCAACCCATCTGTCGTATGATTGAGTACCCAGTGTCATACGAGTTTTCATGCCAGCAAATTCTCAAAGTCAAAATCTTGCAACTATCGTATGATATTGTCAACTGTCATTTCATTACAACCCATCTGTCGTATGATTGAGTACCCAGTGTTGTACGAGTTTCCATGCCAGCAAATTCTCAAAGTCAAAATCTTGCAACTATCATATGAGATTTTCAACTGTCATTTCATTGCTACCCAACTGCCGTATGAGTTTTGTAACTGTCATTTCATACCATACCCATTTTCATACGAGTCTGCAGAGTGTCATTTGGAAAATTTTTGAAAGTTGTCAAAAAATTGTCAAAATGGCCAGATATTTAGCTTTTTCAGCCTAATTTCAAAATCTGTCATACAAATCATGGTGTCAAGAACAGAGCAGTAACTATTGAGAATCAGTACACATGTCTCAAAGAATCAGTACACATGAGGAAGAAATTCTGATCATAGCTATGATGAAGCAGCTGCAAGCTATGCAAGTTGAACTTAACAATCTTAAGAAAGAAAAGGAACCTAAAGAGTTCTCCATAGAAACTCTATACTCTTTTCCATTTGATAAAGACTTGTACATGTCACCATGCCCTCAAACAAAATGTGAGCAACGTGACAACCCTTATGATACCTCTTCCACAAAGAGTGACACATCCAGCTTTAGAGACTATGATGACTATGACGATAGACAATGTAATGATACCTATAACACCTTTGTTCCTAAGAATCCTCCTCGTCGTTCATTCCTACTTACTAAAAATGGGCCATCACATTGGATAGATCATGATGGTGATCCATATGATTTTGATTTTGAAAGAGATTTTGATGGCTTTTGTGGACAATACCTTGATTATGATCCATCTACTACTTCTGAGGACTATAAAATACATCGTGCTAGCTTGAAATGTCAATACTATAAGGATCTCTCCTCTAAGGACTCTCCTGCTGAAAATAAATATTATCTTCTCAAGCAAGATCATGTTAATGTTGAACCTTTGTCTTGTGATGGTTCTCTTCCATCCCCTACTTCCTCCAATACCCATACATTTCCTAAACCTTCTGAGTCTTTCAAATATTTCACAGAACCTTCATCTGACACAAGCCCTGATACTTTTCATGCGGTTCCCTATAGTTATCCTCCAGGGCTACCTCTTAAAGAAACTCAAGCTAACCTTCACTTGGATGCAAATGCTTTCAATAATGATAAACCTAAAGAGCCTAAGCCTTCATATGCTATAATCTCTACTTCAGCTAGTCCTCCACCATATCTTCCAAAGTCTTCCATACCATTCCAACATGATTCCTTGTCCTTAGAAGTGGCTCCATGTCAAGAAGACTCTGAAAATGATGAAGAAAAGAATATAAAGAAAGATCAAGATCAAGAACCCTCGATGTCATCCAATCCCTTTTGTGATGTCTCTTATCCGCTTCATGGTTCTTTTGATTCTGCACGCCCTTTCCAATGCATTCCATCATGTCTTAAGTCTTCTCCTAAGCAAAATCATGCTACTACTTACACTATTGAACTTATTGACAATCAAAATGACCTTACTACACTTGGGCTTTCCAAAGATGATACTTCCATTAAGGTTGATAAAAATGGTGTTGTTACTTCCAATGTTGAGCCTATTGAAAATGAAGAGAAACATTATGCACTTATGCTATCCAAAGATCCTTGTCAAGATTAAAGTCTTCCATCTTCTTGTTCTACCACTCCATGTTCATTTCCACTTTCTACTCTTCCTGATTCTTTGCAAGCTTTGAATAATCCTATCAAAGAAGGTGCTCCTATTCAAGATGTCCACGATTCTATTGAAAATTTTAATGCTCACTCTGAAGATGCTGTTATCCTTGGTTGTCATATAGATGCTGATGAACTTATTGATTATCCTTTTGCATCTTCCACTTCTATCCTCGGACCTCTTCCACCACTACTAAGGGCTTCATGTCTACCTTCCATCTTGAGTCCTTATGTCCCTTCACTTTCCCCTCCTAACTCTCCTAATTCACCATCCATCTTGGGTCCTTACATCCCTCCATCTCCTATCTTTCCTCAAGATCAACATAGATGCATACCCTTGAATCCTTTTCATCCACCCACCCATCTAAACCAGTCATATCCTCCTTCTTCCACAAGTCCCAAGTCTTTTGGAAGTAACTTGAATGTTCAATACAAGGAAAAGAAGCAATACAAGAATCCATCAAAAAAAGAAGATCACCATGTCTCCTCTAATAGACATGGAAACATAAAGTCAAAAGAGATATCTAAGAAAAAAACTACAAGACAAGTATGGGTTCCAAAATCCATCATTGAAGATATTCTCTCTAGATCATCAAAAGGAAATAAAAAGCCTACGGCTATATGGATTCCAAAGTCTCTCTTGAAAGAGTCTGGTGTTGAGCAAAAAGTGAAGTTGACATTCAAGCTTCCAAAGACTTCCACTTCATCTTCTTCCAAAAATATTCTTCCATTCCATGCACCTAAACCACAACTTCTGCTATCCATTCACCATATTCCTTCACGTATTCCTTGATTCACAATTCCTCCATCCTCTCACCACCCTTCAAGGTATGTGTTGACATTGATCTTGCCTTCCTTTCCACCTACCCTTTTACAATCATTCCATGCATTATCCTTCTACCTTCTATCTTTTTTCCTCATTTGTCTATTCCTCCTATCTTCCAACCTCACTCGCTTTACATAAAACCTTATCCTCCATTTTTCTCTTCCATCTCCCCTTCCCTATCAGCATCTTTGAGCATATCATTTGAATCCTTGGCATATAATGGTTTATCCTTTCAAGGAGCACTATCTAAAAAGCTTGCCTTCTTCCAAAAATTCAAAAAGAAATAAAAATAAAAAAAATTGAAAATGTGCCTTGGTGAAAACCTGGAAATAGACGCCTTGGTAGCAAAAGTAAAGAGAAATAAATTCATCCTATGGTGAAAACCACTCCCTTGTGGCACCTTGGATAAGTATCGTGATGAAAACCTAGCAATCAGGCATCATGCGTAGTTCTTCTACATATTTCATCTATTTCATCTTCTCTCTTTGATCTTGACAATGTTGATCTATACACAAACATTTGGCTATCTTGTGAGCTATCTTACGGCAATCTTTCTTTCATTCCCTTCCTGCTTAGCCTTCATATCCATCTTCCTCCATTCATTTTCTCTTATCACCATCCTTTTCCCCTTTGGTCTTGATCTAATAAAAGAAAGAGTAAAACACAGTGCTATGAAGCCTCTTGACATGTCTACTTCTTTGGGCTACATCCTTTCCTTCTTTGGCATTATGCTATTGTGACTTATCCTATGATGGTCATTCATTGCTTGTCCAAATGCGCTTTACATGACAATTTTTCTCTAGCTTGAGTATTCTTGAGGATTTTTCCCTTGAGGATTTCTTCCCTTCATTAGCTTTCATTCTCTTGTCTTCCATCTCATCCACCAACTTGCTAATCCCTCTTGTTCTCCACCTTGCTAGACATTGGGACTGCACGATATGATCTTGCTTGGGAGTTTGCAATGGAAAAAGATGCTATCAAGTATACCAAGTATCAGAACTAGTATTAGAACAAGTATCGGAACACCCACTGGGGCTACACCTTTCACTTTAGTTTATGGGTCTGAAGCGGTACTACCTATTGAGGTTGAAATCCCATCACTAAGAATCAGAATGCATGTTCTAGTAACTGATGATGACTACAGAGTGTCTAGGTTGCAAGAACTTGAACAACTAGATGAGCATAGACAAGCAGCATATGATCATCTCAGAGTATATCAGAAGAGAATGTCTAGAGGCTACAACAAGAAAGTCAGACACAGAGAATTTCAGGTTGGCGATCTAGTTTTGAGAGAGAATCCTAAAAATCAATCACATCGAGAATGCAAGGGGAAGTTTGAACCCAATTGGCTGGGTCCCTTTGTAATCACTGCTACTTTTAGCTCTAGTGCCTATCAACTCTCAACGACTGAAGGAGAATAGCTCTGAGAACCAATCAACGTTCTCCATCTGAAGAAATTCTACACCTAAGGCATTCAGTCTATGGTAAAATGTCCTGAAAAAATCTTAAAAATCTAAAAAAGTCCTGAAAAAATGAACATTTTGGTGAAAACCTAGCAATAAGCACCTTGATGATTCACAAAAAAAAATAAAAATATCAAAAATCCAAAAAAAAAATTGAAAAAAATCAAAAAATATCAAAAATTCAAAAAAATAAAAAAATATCAAAAATCCAAAAAAAAAAATTGAAAAAAATGAAAAATACAAAAAAAAAAGAAAAAGAAAAAGTGCCTTGGTGAAAACCTAGAAACAGGCACCTTGGTAGCAAAAATAGAATCTCTGCCAAGATGGTGAAAACCCGGCAAACGGGCACCACTTGTCCAAAATGCTTCATCTATCAGCACAATCTTGGTCTTTCCTAGCTTTCAGTCTTGTTTTAGTTTGTACATATCTCCTAGTTTGTTTTCGCATTCCTATTTTCAATAAGTCAGTTTGTACACCAATCATCTCAAGCATCTGTATCCTATCAATGTTCAACTTGGGGATAATCAATGTCATATCTTATGGCCTCCAATGTATCTTAGACGTGTCATATCCAGTCAGAGTCCTTTGAAGCTTTAAGATGGGTCAGTCAGTCAGTCTCGTCTTCATAAAGGATTTTGCATCTACAACAATGCAATCAAACATCAAAACTCAATTGAAAACAATCTATGCTTTTTACATGCTTTTATCTCCTTGTATGCTTACTGATTCGCATTGAGATTTTTGCATATTGTGTCCCTTCAAGCTCTTCGATGATATCCTTCATAGGATTTAGAGAGTAATGACTGGGGGCATAATCTTTTCTTTATCTTCTGCTTGTATGTGAAAATCTAACAACTTTGAAAATTCCAGATTGAAATGGTGTCCGACTATAAGAGCCTCTATCTCGAATTGGATGGCCATGCATACCTCGACCATTGATACCCAGACAATTCAAGGAAGTTTGATCTAACTATTGTCTTTTTGAGTAAGTTTTTTCTCCTACTGTGGAACACGATCTTGCCTAAGGATGTGAACGATAAAGGGTCACTGCGGGTAATTCACATTGGATTTAGAATGATCTCTTGACTGGTTGATGTGTTTGCAATGCAAGGAGTATTCCGGTCATCACGATATTTATGTTTTGATGCTTCTACAAATTGCTATATCAAAATGGACATGATATTCAGGTCATCTTGGCACTTATGCTTTGATGCTTATATCTAATCCGACATTCCAAAAACAAAATCAATATTCATATGTCCATGGTTGTTTGACCAATGGGGGTTATATTGATTCTTGCGCATACAAATCAATATTCATATGTGTATGGTTTTTTTTAGCTAGTGGGCATTGTATTGATTTATCCGGTTACCTAAAAGTTCAATGATGATAACAAATCGACATATGATCAGTGACTAGGTCCTAGGTCTTAGGTTGCATTTCATATTGCATGTTTCTTTGCATTTTTTATCTTTGCATGATCTCACAATGACTAAATGAACTTCAAAGCTTAAACAATTCTTCATATCAATTCTTCAAATCTAACAAGAGCTGAATCTCCCACGAAGGTTCCTCCAACGAAGCAGCAAGTAGAATCTTTTTTCAGGATCAAAATTCAAATCTGAGATCATTCATATTATTAACTACTTGCATAATCGACCTTCAATCATCACAGAAATCCAGTATTCAACTTAACTGATTATCTAAACATCAAACTATCAAAATTTCAACTCGGTCAACCATGGTCAACTCATGGTCAAACCTAGTCAAACTTAGTCTCCAGGACCTCTAAATGATGCAGAATGCATTCACCAGATGTGTTTAACCACTTCTCAAATCAATTAACATGCTTCTAAACTCTCAACGCTGACTTTTCTTGTCAGATTTCAATTTTAATCCCGAAGGGGGCATGGTATTGCATATCATTCAAAGTCTGTAATCAAATTTGAAATCATATCTTTTTTTCTATCAACATCTTTCATCAGTGATCAAGACAAACAATCACGTCTAGTTACTGATTCATCAAAAGACCTCATCCCTCGGGGCAAATCTATCATCACTTGGGGCATATCAGATTCATCAAGATCCATATCAATCTGGTATTCTCCTAATCTTGTAAACTGTATCAGTTTTTGCAACCATCGGATCATAGTTTTCTTTCCTTGGTTCTTCGGCAATTGAAGGATTCAGATGTGATACCTACTAGTTTTGCTAAGATAATTGAGTCTAGAACCGGTCACTCACTTCTTAGCAATCCTAAGGTTTGGAATCGGGCGTTTTGACACTTTTTCGCAATCATAGGTTCATTTGCTGCTACAGTGAACATTATTTTTGGTCATTCAGGACCTATTATCTCCATATCAATTCAATATCAATCAGCTTCTATCTCATATCAATTATCAATTTCAAACATCAGTTTCATATCTTTATCAAACACAGACTATCTTTGAACCACTGCGCTTCGCATAGTAATTCAAAGAGGGGAAAAATGTAATACCCCAAAAATGGGCTATAAGTTCATTAATCTCCTACATCTTCAATTCGAACGAAATCGACATCAAAGTCCTAATCTAAGGCACATCTAAACATCATCGAATCATAATTAATTATCTTAAATTCTGCATCGAGGAATATTCCTAGTAATATTCCTAATCATCATAATTATCTTTAATTTTATAATTATTTGGCAATAAATCACATTTATCCTAAAGTTTGATTAATTGAATATTTTCATATTTAATTAATTAGATTTAATATTTTCCACTTAATTGTGTAATTAAATTTAATTCTATCTATTATTAATTGTATTATTTAATTTTGACAATAAATCTAATATCATATGAATAATTGATTAAATTCTTATTTAATTAATTAAAGCAAGTTGTCATTATTTAATAATATAGTTTTTAATAAAAGTTTGATTAAATAATTGATTAACCCATAAATCAATTATTTTATTTTTAAAAGCAGTTAAGTTGGAAATAAATGTGTGAAAATTGTACCTGATCTGTAGACACAACACTTCAGTAAAACATTAGAGGTTAGCAAAAATCAAAATCATGCAAAATTGAAATCTAATTTAGCCAAGCGATTTACTGCCTTCTAGTAGGTGCGAGATTAATGTTCTTAGATTGTTATCGAGATCAGTGACCTAGACGACACCTAAACGAAGGATTTGAATGCAATTGATCTAGATATAAAATATGAATGCAATTAATCTATATTTTTTTTATTTTCTATGCAATAATAATGAAAAACTGATATGAATCTATGCTAATATGGAAATTGATATGCTAAAATGATCTAACAATGATATGAAAAAGAATCTAAATAAATGTAAAAAAAAAACAAATTGATCTCACAATAGCCTTGATTCACAATAAGCTTTGATTCTCCCAATTCCAATTCTCCAGCGTGATTGTGCAAAAATATGAGATGCTTGGATGCAAATTTGAGAGATGAATTATGAAGAGCTAAAGCTTTGATTTTATAGAAATCCAGGGCCTTGGAGGTCCATGAGAAAAAGAGTCATAAATCACTCAAATAACTCAGGTTGATTTTTGAGTTATTTTTAAATAAAGGATAATTAACTCACAAAAACATGCAAAAGCTAAGTTTTAACTCAAAATAGAGTTTAGCTTTAATTGATAATTGATAGTTGTCTGCTTTTGTGATTGTGCATGTTTTATTTATGAATTAATTTAATAATAAATTGATTTATTTCCAACTTAACTACTTTTAAAAATAAAACAATTGATTTATGGGTTAATCAATTATTTAATCAAACTTTTATTAAAAACTATATTATTAAATAATGACAACTTGCTTTAATTAATTAAATAAGAATTTAATCAATTATTCATATGATATTAGATTTATTGTCAAAATTAAATAATACAATTAATAATAGATAGAATTAAATTTAATTACATAATTAAATGGCAAATATTAAATCTAATTAATTAAATATGAAAATATTCAATTAATCAAACTTTAGGATAATTGTGATTTATTGCCAAATAATTATAAAATTAAAGATAATTACGATGATTAGGAATATTACTAAGAATATTCCCCGATGCAGAATTTAAGATAATTAATTATGATTCGATGATGTTTAGATGTGCCTTAGATTAGGACTTTGATGTCGATTTCATTCGAATTGAAGATGTAGGAGATTAATGAACTTATAGCCCATTTTTGGGGTATTACACATATTGCATTTATGTTGATGTTTATGAGATGTTTCCTATATGCTTAGATGTATGGATTAGATATGAGATGCACATGATTCCTTTTTATATATGTAGATAAATATGCACATGTTTTTATTTTATATATGAGTATGCAACGTGAGATGCAATGATAGATGATAGATGAATGACTGTAATGTATGATTTGATTTATGCTTATAATGAATGCACATGTATATGAATATGTAAATGTAGAAGGTATGCACATGAGTTTATGGATGCAATGAAAATGCAATGGATATGGTACTAATCATCTCATGTAGGATGTCGCAATACATGGCAGGTACTAACCAAAAGAATGTTTGAAGATCGAGAGTGAGGATAAGACACTTGTGCAACCAAGATGAACCCATGACTGAAGATGAGAACGTTCGATGAATAGATCTAGAAGAAGACAATAAACAGAGCACCAAAACACTATCTCAATGCAAGCCTAAGCTAAATGCAAACCCTAGGACTTAGTTGTTGGACCCATTTGATTATCATCATAGAGTTTTTTAAGTAACGGACATTTGTAAGATATCATACAACCATCACTGACATTGCAATCATGAGAATATGAATATGACATTAGTATTAGATTTGTCGGAATGAGGTATAAGCATTTAAGGTAGGAGAAGCCATAATGACCTGAACATCTATTCCTTTTGATTTAGTAAGTTAACATAAGCATTAAAGCATAGTTGCTAGAATGACCTGAATGTTGCTTGTGTACAAACATGCTAGACACATGAGAGTTTCTTCCTTTTGCTAAGTGATTGATGAGAATATCAAAGGTTCTCATAGTGACCCCTATGTTCACTTCATAAGACGAGTGTTTGTAATTTCACTTATAGCAGAAAGAAGTCACTCAAACAAACAAGGAGAAGAACCAACCTCACCAAAGTTTCCATATAAAAGGAGTCGAGTTACACATGGCCATCCAACATGAGATGAAGGCTCTCATAGTGGACACCCCTCTTATATGAATCCTTTGGATCATTGGAACTAAACCAACAAATAGAAAGTAGAGGAAAGCTCATGCCCCTAGTCTTCACTTCTCTCAGTCAAGAGAGGCATCTTAGAGTTGCTCGAGGAGAAATGATAAAGAAAAAAGAAAAACACACAAAAGAAAAGCTCAACATGCTTTAGAGAATCTCAAATCTAGTTTTTAATTTCAGTTTTAGTAGATTGAAGTTGGATTGGATGTATACAACACGAGAAGTCTCAACAAGATGGTGATAGTAGGCAGATGTAGTGACAACCACTGGTGACTGACGTGAGAGACAGTCTCAAGGAGAAATCAAAGTACTAATGAAGTATTAATAGGAAGATGCGGTGAGAACCATTGGTGACTGATACAAGAGATCCTCAAGGAGAGAGATCTGAGAGTGAATGAAACATCAGTAGGCAGACACAGTGAGAACCATTAGTGACTGATCTATGAGGGATCCTTGAGAAGAGAGTGTTAGAATAACTGAGAGGGGGGTGAATTAGTTATCCAGTGTCCCAAAACAAAATGTATAATTAAAAACATCTTCTTTAATTTCTACTCATCGGTAAGCAATAATAACTTGCACTGTCTATGCTTTTACCGATTACTAGTCTAATACTTATAACAGTTTACCGATCAAATCTGACATGTAACATGCAAAGTATGATAACAAACAAATATCATAATCATCACATAAAATAAGAGATTTAACATGGAAACCCTATAAAGGGAAAAACTACCTAGGACCGACAACCCAAAATTGTTCACTCTTCTAAAGTGAGGTTAGTTAAGACCCAACCCTATTAAAGGTTACAAATACACTGTCAGGTGTGACCTTGTTAGAGGATTTTAGACTAGAATTTATCATCCAACTAGCATTCACTATGGGGTTGACAAGATAACAATTTTCATTCTATGAATGATACATCATAAGACTTTCAGAGTCCACTCGGTTAAGAGATTTAGACTATATACAATGGTTAAATATGTAACAGTAAAATGACCTACCTTAATACAACTTCAATTATAGATTACAGATCAATATTTAGTCCATACAAATCCTTCTAATCAATATTTCATTTCAGATTTAATACTGTATCAACTTACTATCTGTCGGTAATTACTCTTTGTAGCTCGATAACTGTTCTGCAGCTCGGTTCTCACTAACCAGTATGATCAGAATGCATGAAATCTTGTTCATGCAAAATTCCTACAGCTTCTTCTTCTTCTTACTCTTTACTAAATAAATTATGTTCTCTTATATAGATGAGTAAATCATTTTCTTCTCCACCATTAGATTTTTCTGCTTAATCACATTCATAGATTTTGCTGCTTTAAAACTTTCTCAGTACTTGTGTCAATAATACGTTTCAATTTTCTCCATTAGATCTTCCTTGAATTTTTTCAGTCGTTGATCTATGTAACAAACTTTATCTGTTAACTCAATGTTATACTCTTGCCAGCTCATCAATCTTATCGGCTAAACTAATCATTTAATTCATTCTATCCTCCACGGTTAACAAAGAATGCGTCAGTGAAAATTGCTTGGTTAATATTGTGGTCGGTATACACAACACTCCGTCGGTGTATACTAGAAATGCTTCATTTATCGACAACATTATTTTATGTCTTTCAGCTCTATACTTCATTATAGATGAATGTAACATAATAAAGTCAATATCATCAAGTCATAGACTCATCAAAAAGTTACTCAATGTGTTCCTTATCCTCATCTATCTTGTACATCTTTCCTCATGTAGATTTCTCTATTCTTTATCTCTTTCACCTTTCTTTATATGTCTCGGTATAGTAACTTACAAGATAATTGATGTCAAACTAGTTGACATCAATGACAACATAATACTGATTTAATCATATTACCTATATAATCAGCAACTTCTTAGTGATCTTGTAATCATAGATCCTTCAATCAAATTTCAAATCAGTTGTAGTCCAACAATCTCTCCCTTTGGCATTGATGACACCTCAAGTAATATGAAATGTACCATACACATACCAAACATACACTCTACAAATTTTTGAACAAATGTTGTAAGTCAAATAGACTTAATATGTTTAATCACTACATTACTAAACCAACATTAAGTAATATAGCTTTACCATTCTGTAGTTGTAATCTTTTCAGTTCTTCTATTCCATTCAGATTGTCTCTCCCTTAGATAGTTCTCATCGGTACTTGTTTCCTTTTTCAAACCTTTCAACCTCTTTCATATTGTTCATCTCTCCCTTTCATTTTTGTACATTCCTTTCATATTTTTCATCTCTCCCTTTGACAACAATGCCAAAGAAACAAACAAACAATCAGCTCTGTAGTAGCCAAGTAACTCTCTATGGTGTTTGGTACTCCCTCTGTATCTCTGTATACTAATATCTCATTGGTTCAAGTGCTCAAACTTAATCACAACCTTGAACATGATTCAAAGTGTGAACTATGCTGCATCAACATGAATGATCTTCTAATAAAAGTAGGCTGATGCAACATCCAGATCACCTTAGTGACTGATAGACAGGGGATGGACCCTAAGTCTAGTCCTCAAGTATTCAAATGTGTCCTTCGGTAGAGGCTTTGTAAAAATATCAGCAAGTTGTTCTTTAGATGTAACAAATTCTAACTTTACTTTCTTCTCTTGCACTTGTTCTCTTAAGTAATGATACTTAATAGATATATACTTTGTCTTAGAGTGCATCACAAGATTCTTTGAAATATTAATAGCACTAGTGTTGTCACAATATATAATCATTGGGTCAGTGATTACCTTATTCATTCCTTCCAACACTTGTTTGATATATGCAATGTTTGAACAGTTAGTAGCAGCAGCAACATATTTTGCTTCAGCTGTAGACTAAGAAATACAAGCCTTCTTTTTACTTGTCCAAGTTACAAGTCTTTCACCAAAGAAAAATGCTCCTCCGGTGGTGCTTTTTCTATCATCCACATTTCCAGCCCAATCAGCATCGGTGTAAACTTTCAGTTCAAACTTCCCTTCCTTAGGATACCATAATCCATAATTCTCTATTTTCTTCAAGTATCTTAAGATCCTTTTTGTAGCTATCATGTGTGATTCTCTAGGATTAGCAGAAAATCTTGCAACTATACCCACAACATGTGCTATATCTAGTCTACTGTGAACTACATACATTAACTTACCAATCATGGATCAATAAAGTGTATGATTTACCTCAGTAGTTTCATCCTCCTTTGTCAATTTGCATTTAGTAGCCATTGATGTTACTACAGGTTTTGCATCTTCCATGCCAAATGTCTTCAGTACTTCCTTTATGTATTTAGATTGTGTGATGAATATGCCATCACTCTGCTGAATCACTTGTAGTCCAAGAAAGAACTTAATCTCTCTGAACATAGACATTTCACATTCCTTTTGCATTTCATTAGCAAATGCCTTGCAGACAAGAGCTGAGCCTCCAAAGATAATATTATCAACAAATATTTTAGCAATGATAATAGTATCATCAATATCACCTTTCACATGTAGATTGCTATTTTCACTTGTTCTAACAAATCCAATACTAAACAAATAAGTATGCAGTCTTTCATACCATGCTCTTGGTGCTTACTTTAGACCATATAAAGCTTTATGTAATCTACATACCATGTCTTTATTGTCAGGATCAACAAATCCTTCAGGTTGTTCAATGTAGACCTCCTCTTCAAGTATACCATTCAAAATGCTGACTTCACATCTATTTGATAGACTTTGAATTTCTTATGTGTAGCATATGCAAGTAGTATCCTAACTCCTAATCTAGAAATAGGTGCAAATGTTTCACCATAGTCAATACCTTCTTCCTATGCATATCCCTTGCATACCAATCTAGCTTTATTTCTTGTGACTTCACCATTTTCATTCAGTTTATTCCTATATATCCACTTAGTACTGATAACATTCTTATCTTTTGGTCAGGGTACTAAGGACTAGGTTTTGTTCTTTTCTATTTGTTCTATTTCCTCTTTCATTTCATTAACCCATTCTTCATTCTCTAATGCAACTTTCATAGTTTTAGGTTCAAATTCACAAATTAGACATGTACCTTGTCTTGTTTTTCTTTTGGTTTGCATTCCATCATGTTTGTCTCCAATGATTTGTGTTTCAAGATGGTGTCTTCTGACAAAACTAGCCAAAACTTGATTTCTCCTTTCTTGTTCATCTTGTTCAGGGTCATTTATTTTCTCGACAACTTCTTCATGTTCATCAGTTTATGGTGCTTGTTGTACTGCATTATTTCCCTACTAAGTAGTTGACACTGCTTGTGGTGTCGGTAGATACTCTAGATATTCAATATAAGTGAATCTACCATAGTCTTCTAGTTCCTTTGTACTTTCCTCTATGTACTTATCATCAAACTCATCAACATGAACATTAGTACTTTCAAAAATCTTATTTGTAACCTTATTTAAACATTTGTATGCTTTACTTGTAGTGGAATATCTCAGAAATATCCCTTCATCTCCTTTAGAATCAAACTTCCCATTTCTTTCATCTTTCAAGATAAAGCATTTACTTCAAAAAATTCTGAAATAACTTATAGTAGGTTTGTGTCCAAACCATAGTTCATAAGGTGTTCAGTTGGAGTCCTTCTTCAATTGTACTTGGTTAAGAACATATACAGCTGTGCTGATAGCTTCCCTCCAATATGTCTGAGCAACATTCTTTTGTATCATTAATGTTCTAGCATAGTCAATTATAGACCTATTCCTTCTTTCAACAATGCCATTTTGCTGAGGTGTCCTCGGTGCAGATACCTGCCTTTTGATTCCATGCTCATTACAAAAGTTAGTAAATTCATCAGAGATAAATTCACCTCCTCTATCAGATCTTAAACACGTTATTTCCTTACTGGTTTCTTTCTCTACCTTAGCTTTATACCACTTAAACATTTTGAAAGCTCAGATTTCTCTTTTAGGAATATAACGATCATCAATCTAGTATAATCATCAACAAAAGGAATAAAGTATCTACCACCAAAATAGCTCTGAGTTCTCATAGGACCCCATAGGTCAGTATGAACCAGCTCAAGTATCTTCTTTGTTTAATAGTCTTTTCTTTTAAAACTAGACTTAGTCATCTTAGCTCTTTGACATTCATGGCACATGGCATGATTAGGTTTTGTCAAGTTAGGCAATCCTCTGACTCTTTTCTTTCTACTAATCTTGATCATGTTGTCAAAGTTCACATGGCATAACCTTCAGTGCCATAACCAAGCATCTTCATTCATTATTAGAAAACAAGAAGATGATCCATATCAAGATAGAATAGATTACCTCTGGATTGTGTACCAGTTCTGACAAGTCTTCCTCCATCATCATAAATCTTCACCTTTTTTCTCTCAAAAGCTAGTCGGTGGCCTGAGTTGTTCAACTGAGCCACACTTATCAAATTATAGTTTAGTCCATCTACCCAGTATGCATTTTCACATTGTAGTCTATCATTGATCATTAGTGAGCCTTTACCTCTTACCATACAAGGTGCATCATTTCCCATTCTCTCAAATCCTCCATTATATTCAACAAGATGATCAAACTTCTCTAAATCATCAGTCATATGATGTGTGCAACCACTGTCTATGATCCATGTATCATTTATGCTTACTTTAGAGATCAGTGTTGTCTCTTCAAGTTTCTCTTCCTCTTCTGAGTCATCTTTCATAGAAAGAAATACAACTTTTATATCATCACCATAATCAGATTCAGTTTCAATATCTTTGGCTATGTAACATACCTTTTTTCCTTTTTCATCTTGGTTGTCTCTATTGTTGTGTTGACAACCTCTGTTGACTCTTCTCCCATAGCTTCCTTCAGATCGATCTTTGGATCTATCATCATCTTTCTTCGGTGGACATCTAGTAGTGATGTGACTGACTTCTTTACAATTAAAGCATGCCAAAGGCAGCTTGCCTCTATACCTTCCTTTTCCTTTGGCCAATCTTTGGGCCATAAGTGCTTCAAGCTCATCAAGTTCATCATTGGTATTGTCATCACTATCACAATTCTTACCATTCCTGCTAGACTTTTCAATATTCAAAGAAGACATGAAAGTGGATTCAATAGAAGGAACAACACTGTTATCAAAGTTGTTAAATTCAAAGTTTGTAAGTTTACCAATCAGAGTGTCAAGAGTAAGGTTGGATGTAGCTCTTGTTTCATGAATTGCAAAAATCCTGATTGCATATATTGGTAGCAAAGTTCTGAGAATCTTGCTTATCACTATTTCATCATCAATTACTCCATCAGAGGCTCTAATAGAATGTACCACCTCCTTGAGTCTATTTGAATATTGGACAATATTCTCACCTTCTTTCATTCTCATATCATCAAATCTACCTCTCAAACTTTCAGCTCAGGCTCTTTTGACATTAAGATCTCCACTATATATTTGTGCTAATTTATCCCACATTCCTTTGGTAGCTGTGCATGTCTTGGTATCTTCAAATTCAATGTCAATACGGGCAGTAGCAAGTTCCATCATAGTAACATTGTGTTCATGCTTATCCTTCAGTTGATCAATAGTTAGGGGACCAGTGGGTGGTTCTATGTAGCCATTTTCCATCAGATCTAGTGTTGAGTTCCCAATTCTAGATATGTGCAGCTTCATTCTGCTTTGCCATACTACGAAGTTATCTTTTTTTAGTTTTGGTACTTCCCTCTTATACATCTTGAGACCTTTATGCTTAAGTCCTTAAAACTCTATTCCAAGCAACCAACGCTCTGATACCAATTTTTATAATAACTGAGAGGGGGGTGAATCAGTTATCTAGTGTCCCAAAACAAAATGTATAATTCAAAACATCTTCTTTAATTTCTGCCCGTTGGTAAGCAATAATAACTCTCACTATTTGTGCTTTTACCAATTACCAGTCTAATACTTATAACAGTTTACCAATCAAATCTAACATGTAACATGCAAAGTATGATAACAAACAAATATCACAATCAACACATAACACAAGAGATTTAATGTGAAAACCCTATAAAGGGAAAAACCACCTGGGACTGGCAACACAAAATTGTTCACTCTTCTAAAGTGAGGTCGGTTAAGACCAACCCTGTTAAAGGTTACAAATACATTGTCAGGTGTGACCTTGTTAGATGATTTTAGACTAGAAGTTATCATCCAACTAGCATTCACTATGGGGTTGATAGGATAACAATGTTCATTCTATGAATGATACATCATAAGACTTTTAGAGTCCACTTGGTTAATAGATTTAGATTGTATACAATGGTTAAATATGTAACAGTAAAATGACCTGCCTTAATACAACTTCAATTGTAGATTACAGATCAATATTTAGTCCATACAAATCCTTCTGATCAATATTTCACTTCAGATTCAATACTGTATCAACTTACTGTCTGTCGGTAATTACTCTTTGTAGCTCGGTAACTATTCTGCAGCTCGGTTCTCACTAACCAGTATGATCAGAATGCATGAAAGCTTGTTCATGAGAAATTCCTGTAGCTTCTTCTTCTTCTAGCTCTTTACTAAAGAAATTTTGTTCTCTTATATAGACGAGTAAATCATTTTCTTCTCCACCATCATATTTTTCCGCTTAATCACATTCATAGATTTTTCCACTTTAAAACTTTCTCGGTACTTGTGTCAATAATACGTTTCAATTTTCTCCATTAGATCTTCCTTGAATTTTGTCAACCGTTGATCTGTGTAACAAACTTTATCTATTACCTTGATGTTATACTCTTGCCGGCTCATCAATCTTATCGGCTAAACTAATCATTTAATTCATTCTGTTCTCCTTGGTTAACAAAGAATGCATCGGTTAATACTACGGTCGGCATACACTACACTCCGTCAGTGTATAATAGAAATGCTTCATTTATCGACAACATTGCTTTGTGTCTTTCAGCTCTATAGTATATTATAGATGAATGTAACATAATAAAGTCAATATCATCAAGTCATAGACTCATCAAAATGTTAATCAATGTGTTCCTTATCCTCATCTATCTTGTACATCTTTCCTCATGTAGATTTCTCTATTCTTCATCTCTTTCACCTTTCTTCAGATGTCTCATTTTAGTAACTTACAAGATAAGTGTTGTCAAACTAGTTGACATCAATGAAAACATAATACTGATTTAATCATATTACCTATCTAATCAAAAACTTCTTAGTGATATTGTAATCACAGATCCTTCAATGAAATTCCAAATCAGTTGTAGTCAGACAAAGAGATCCAAGTGATAGCTCTGTATTAGTAGGCAGACACAGTGAGAACCACTGGTGACTGATACATGAGAGATCCTCAAGGAGAGAAGTCTCAAAAGTAGCTTGGCATCAATAGGCAGACATAGTGAGAACCACTGGTGACTAATGCAAGGAAAATGCTCTAAAAATGATAGGACAATGCTCCCCAGACCAAGAAGGTGCCCCCAAGTGTGACCAATTTCAATCCATGTAGAGTCAAGCAAAATATTAGAAGGTAAATGAAAGAAAGTGCATGAGCTAGCAAACTAAAGTAGGAAAGTAGACTAAAATAGGAAAGCAAGAGCCAAGTGGTGCTACAGTAGGTATAACATTGGGGAACAAAGGTGCATGTTTCCTACATTTTCACCATCTTGGCAGAGATTCTATTTTTGCTACCATGACACTTGTTTGCCAGGTTTTCATCAATGACACATTTTTTCTTTTTCAATTTGTTTTGTACTTTTCTCTTTTTTTAATTTTTTTGTATTTTTTGAATTTTCACTTTTTTAGATTGTTGTTGTTTTCATTTTTTTAGTTTTTTTGAATTTTTGTATTTTTTTAAAAATTATTATCAAGGCCTCTATTTACTAGGCTTTCACTAGGATAATAGATGCATCAAAGTGCCTGTTTAGTAGGTTTTCACTAAGATGATCATTTTTTCAGAATAAAGTATGTACAAGAGCATACAGAGAATGTATCAGCTATAGAACCACTTTAGGTGTAGAGCATTGAATGGATCTTTGAGCTATTCTCCTTCAGTAGTAGATAGTTGGTAAGCACTAGACCCAAATGTTGCAGTGATAATGTACAGACCAAGCTAGTTTGGTGCAAAGTTTCCTTTTTGGATCTACTATTGTTGATTCTTGGGGTTTTCTCTCAGGATGAGATCACCCACTTGGAATTCCCTTGGTCTAAATTTCTTATTGTAGCTCTTAGACATTCTTTTCTGGTATTCTCTTAGATGATCAAATGCCACTTGCCGACATTCATCTAGTAACTCTAGCTCTTGTAGCTGAGATATTCTAATGTCTTCATCACTAATGAGGTTCTTAAGAGAGACTCACAATGTAGGAATCTCAACCTCAATAGGAAACATAGCATCCATGTTGTAGACTAAGGCAAAGGGTGTAGCCCCTATTAGAGTTTGAATGCTTTTTCTATTGGCCCATAAAGCTAGATTGATCTGGAGGTGCCAATCTCTACCAAATTTGTGAACTGTTCTATGCAGGATCTTAAGGATTATCTTGTTGGAAGCTTCTATCTATCCATTACCCTGGGGATAATAGATCAAGGACCAATGTTGGATGATTCTAAAATTAGTACATAATTCCTTTAGATCCTTTTTCTTGAACTACCCCCCATTGTCAGTGATTATTGAGGAGGGTACACCATATCTATAGATGATGTAATTCAATATAAACCTTGCGATAGATTTTCCATCAGCTATAGTTAGAGGCACTACCTTGACCCATTTGGTAAAATAATCTATAGCTATGATAATGAATGTGTGTCCTCTTGAAGAAGATAGATGTATATGACCCACAAAATCAAAGGCCCATTACTGAAATGGCTAGAAATTGATGAAGGGAATGAGCTCTTTGGTAGGAGCGTGAATCAGATTTTTTTGAAGCTAACACTGTTTACAAGATTTGGCATATTGTATAGCTTCTTTTCCCATATTTGGCTAATAGTAACCAGCTCCAATAAGTTTACGAGCCAATGTCAGACCACTCGAATGAGAACCACAAATGCCTTCATGCACCTCAACTAACACACGTTTGGACTCGTCAGGTTCTAGAAACCTAAGGAGGGTACTATCTAGACCTCTCCTATACAATTCATTGGCTATAATGACATATCACAAAGCACTGTAGATTAGGTGGTATTTTTCATTCTAGGTTTAAGTGTCTAGAATAATTTGGTCTCGAAGGTAGGAGTAAATATGATGGTAGTGAGATGAATCATGTACAATGACTGAACAAATCATCTTGGATTCAGGGGTATTGTAGGCTGGGTAGTGTAATGTCTCCACCAGGAATTCATGTCTAAAGTCATTTTATGGCATCTGTAGCATGGACACAAGAGTTTCCATGGCATCTGCTACCTTATTATCTACTCTTGGAATTTTTTGGAAGGTAATGTGTGCAAAGTAATTTTTGAGATCATTAACCATTCATTTATAGGGCACCAACTTTTCATCCTTAGTTTGATAGATATCATTGACTTGATTGATAACCAATTGGGAGTCTCCAAAGATCTTAAGTTCATCCACATGCCATTCAATAGCTATCTTCATGCCATTGATTAAAGCTTCATATTCAATGATGTTATTTGTGCAAGGGAACAACATTATATATGCCTTTGGTAAAGAGTATCTCTATGGTGTGACAAACAGTATTCTGACACCCGACCCCTGCTGGGTAAATGAGCCATCAAAGAACATATTCCATGTTTGATGTGTAACAAGCATTATAGACTGATCTAGAAATTCAATTTTCAATGGTCAATGATCCTTGAGATGAGCTTCTACCAGTTGATCTATAATAGCTTGTTCTTTAATAGCTTTTCTCTCTACATACTCAATGTCAAACTCACTAAGTATCATGACCCATTTTGCCAATCTGCCTGTGAGGGAAGGTTTACTGAGTAAGTACTTTAATGGATCAATTTGTGTGATGATGATAATCACCTTCATGAAATTGATATCAAATTAGCAACAATTCTAAAATAAATACAATGCAAATCTATTTAAAAATGAAACTATGATCTATAGCATCTCATGGCTCTCTAGAAAGAGGTGGTTATAAGTGAAGCTCTCAGCTCAAATCTCCTCTAGTGACACTTCTAAAATGAGAATGTGTGATGTTCTATGCTTCTACAATGATTCTATCTCAAATTGACAAAAGTATAATGCAAATGCTCTAAATTCTCTTAATTGCTCTTAGAACGCTCTTCAATTGCCTATAGTATCAATGCTTTGCAAATGAATTTCTAAGATATCAATTTCTCTCAAAATGCTTCATATTTATAGTAAATTACCAAGGGTAGGGGGTGGAGTGAAGTAATCATGATTAACCCTTGGTTGAGTCAAATACTTTGCTTTGTTCATAAATGGGGCGAAAATTTAAAGGTTTGTCTCAAAGCTTTGGACAAAAGGACAAGATTGAGTGGCTGAGATTGAAACTTTAAAATGAGTGATTGAGATTCATCTTTTTTGAGTGATTTGTGTCTTTTTGTCTTCAATTTTCATTGGTTCCTCAACTTTGTTGAAAGATATTAGGAATTATTAAATTCAATTAATTAATTAAATTTAGCCATGTAAGGGTAATAGGTTTATTTTGATTTTTGATTTAAACAACTATACAATTAATTGATTAAAATCAATTATGTAGTGATTTTCACCCCTTTAAGCTTTTGATTTAATTATTTAACATCTTTATTTGATTTTTCCTTTGTTTTAATTGATTTTGTCCAACTTTATTTAATTATGTCCATTTTAATTGATTTGATCCCTTTTTCATGCATTTTGATGATTTTAAGCCATTTTATTAATTTTTGCAATTTAAAAGCACTTGTCCATTTTTGCATGTCTACAAATGCCCCTCTTTGAATTGATGTGCGAAGAAAATTGATTCAAAGATTCTTTTGAGTCCTGATTGTTGATTCACTGATTCACTGATTGTTGCCTCTGATATGAGATTGATTGCTGCCTCTGATATGATATGATTGCTGATACTAATGATACAAAATTTGTTGTGATGTCCCACTGATTCCAATGATGTTTGATTTCAATTTCAAGTTGATACCTTGATGCCCCCTCAGAAATTAAAACATATTGATTGTTTGATTTGATAAATTTTGATGAGGTTGATTCATATGTTTTTATTTCTGAAAAACATTGATGATATGCCATGATTTAAAAATTGTGCCCTGGTTAATTTGATAGCTCAATATAGATCTAAGTCAAATTTCACCTCCAAAATTAGGACAAAATAGCTTAAATAGGTTGAAAAAACTTTGATTTACTATTCATTTTCACTTTTGTCTTTGGTGATTTTGCTTTGATCCTGCGGTGAATTTCAAGATGGTTGTCCCTATTCAAGAGCATCAATTCAAGAGATGTCAGTGATATGTGAGGCCACCTAACTATGGACCTCTAGTGACTTATTTTGAACTCCATTTTTGCATTTATTTCTCATTTATTAGAATTTATTGCAATTTTTTATTTTGTCATTGCCTTGAATATGCCAAATCATGCCTAGGAAAATTTCGCTGTCACCTAGACCTTTTTACTTTGCATCTGTGCTTTTCTCTCATGCATCCGTGTAGTTTAATGTCACTTAAGAAACTTTCTTTATCACCTAAGAATAGGATATTCATGTGTAGAACTAGGGAAAAAATGCCAATTTTCATATATTATACTGCATAGGAAACCCTAGAAATTTGTTGTCACCTAGGCCACATTCAGTTATCGCCTAGCATGATTCAATGTCGCTTAGCATGAGAACTATCATGTAACACCTACAAAGTGTCACATCACAACTTTTTGATATCACTTAAGAGAAATGTCACCTGGTATGATTAAAATCATGCCTGTAGACTTTTGAAAAATTTTCACACTTGTACTTGATTGTGTCTGATGAAATTTTTTGATGACTTCTGATGCTTGATTCAAATGATTAGATTAGGTCTATTGCATTCAACAAAATAATGGATTAATGATATCAGGATAGTGTTACCAAAGAATGTGATTTGTCAATCTAATTAGGATACGATATTGATAGGATAAATCAATCAGTGTGAAAACTGATATGATTTGATACTACTGCTTCATTCTCAGAACATATAAACACAAACAAATGGTACTTGGTGTGATTTCTTGGTACATTTGATAGAATTGATTGAATTGAGATAATTCCTTGATATGGTATACTGATATGATTCCTTTGCTTTGCCAACAGGCAAACTTCCTACTCTATACATCTGGATAGTTGCTTCTTGGGTCATTGATTTGGGTCAGGCACTTATAGATGCTGAGTTTCATGTGATTGAGTTGTATGAATTGAGTTTCCTTCTTGATCTTCCTTGGTTCTAGTTGAACCATGGTTTTTTGACTATAGTGGCTGAGTGATGGAACTCTGACCACAATACATTTCACTTTTATTTGGAGAGATGACTATCATGCCTGAGGATGTGTATAGATTGTTATGTATCCCATGCAGAGGAGAGGTAGTTTATTATTATTCTATATATGATTCCACTATCTATCGATGAGTGTTCAGGGATAACTCTAATGATGATGATACAATCACCTGGCCTCAGTTTGCTTCATTTCCTACATTGCCAGTAGTACTTGGTGCACTGATCGGTGGTTTTCTTCTTCCCAACCAGTGAGGTCATGGTTTTTCTATTAGATGGGGTAGGATTCCAAAGGATTTTCTTGCTCATCCTCAACACTTCGATTGGGGTTCATGCATTCTTACACATCTCTATCACAATTTTCACAAGGTAGTGTATAGAGAGAGTGTGTCCTTGTCGACTGGTGTAGTTATTCTCTAGTTGTGGATATGGGAGCATCTTCCCATCACTAGGCCTATTTCTAATAGGGTTCGGCCTCATGGTTTTCCATTTTCTTTTCTATATATTGGTATGGTTGTGTAGCATCATTTGGGTCATCTGGATTACTGGTGATGATGGGATGATGATCTTGATTAGGTTCTATGGAGACCATATAGGGGTTGTGAGCACTGGAGAGAGCATGATGATGAGTTAATTTACATGTTTTCCCCTTGTTGGATGATTGGTCACACTACTACTACTATTGAGTGCTTCTTCTTTGGTAGGGTTTCTAGAAAGTATGGTCAGATATAGGATATGCCTTAGGGCACAACACTATATGCTCAAGTATAGGTAGAGAGATCTATGTGGGATCCTCTCATTGATTATTAGTTTTCTTTAGATCAGATTGCTAGTATGGATTACTGCCAGTGGGAGATGCTTCCTAGTATGGCAGATGTAGGTATGTCTCATGAGTATGTAGATTGGTGGGATCATAGCAGGTTTACTCATTTCACTGATCCAGGAGGCTCTATCCCAAGTCGGGGTGATGGTGGTGGTGGTGATGGAGGTGGTGGTGATAGATGGCAGAGACAATGAGGATAGAGAGATCCTCTAGTTGGTTGAGTATGGGTGAGAGGTGGGCATGCTAGAGATAGGGATTGAGCTAGAGGCCATGATGTTGTAGATGGTGTACATCCTAGAGCAGATAGAAAAATGAGAGCTCATAGACAATAGAGAAAATAGAGATAGGTTCATGTTGATGCTTCTAGGAAGATTCTAGGTGGATTAGATCCTTTGGTTCAGTTGCAGAGAGTTGCCTTGGCTCAACAGGATGATGTTCCAACATAGCAGGTGCCTACACAGGTTCCTTCACAGAATCGGGGACAGAGTTCATAGGATACTCCTACTATTGGTACTTTATCATGGGATATGTAGGCTATGAGGATAGATATGTCCACTATTGTTGGGTGTTTAGATTAGGTTGCTACCTTGATGCACCACTTTATGTCTGCTATGGTTCAGAGATAGAGCAGAGTGAGCACTTCTCAAGCTCCTCCTCCACAAGATGGTAGAGGTCTAGATGGATCTGGTCCTACAAGATCTTGATTGATTGATGACATATTCTCTCATTGTTGATGTCCTTGAATCATCTATCATGTTTTTTGATTGATCAAAATATTTGATCTATCACTTTGTATGACATTGTATCTTGATATACCGATTTGATGGATCATTAATGAACACTTTTTTGATGATATATGATGATATACTCCTTGGTTCTCCTTGATGAGTTGTTTGTGAGATTATCTTTTATGTAGCTATATGATGTTTTATGCATTTACTTTGATTTATGCTATGGATGCAGCTATCTTATTTTATGATATAAATAAATGAATGAAATGATGTATGGATTTTATGACATGGAGTTCTCTATTTCTCAATGTATGGATGCAAAAATATTTTATGGAAATGCATATGTAAATGCCCCTATGTTTTTGATGTTTTTCAATGTATGCAATGCTATCTGTAACTACATGTATGTAAATGATGTATGATTCTTTTTCTCTTTTCTGGTATATGGATAATGATTAATGATTAATGCTATGCATGAATGCAAAATATAATCTTATTTCTTTGTTTTGATTTATCAAGAGTAAGATGTTTGATTGAACCCCTCATTTTTTTAATGTTTTGAATAACCAAGATTATTAATGTACCCCCTTGTCCTTGGAAAATCAACCACAAACAAATGCAATTAATCTAATATGATAATGCAATTAATCTAACATGATAATGCAATGTAATGCAACCTAAGTGTCACCAGCTTTTGGCAAAGAAATGCCATGGAGATAAATTTTCATCATTGAGCATTTTGGGATTGGAAAGCTAGTACAATCATCACTGACCACATCATGATGATATAAATACCTCTTTTTTTTACTTTTGGTAACCTTGTTTTTGAACCAAGTACAACCCTCACTAGTTGGATGACAAAACTATGGGAGTCTGAATACCAGTGTCAATGGATTCAATGTTGCATGTGGATTTTTGGTATTAAGATATGGAAGATCTAAATAGCCAAGGGATCCATTTGTGTAAACAAGCAAAGGTCAATCCTTCCTCTTATGAGATATTTCTCGATGGTTCTTTGATGACCATTTCGTTAGATGAACTCTCATAAGTTGATGAATCTTCCTCAAAACAATCACTCAAAGGAAAGAAAATATCATATCTCTATCATGGCTAATCTAGTTGAAACATCATTGATTTAGCTCAAAAGATGTGATAAAAGTCAATTTCATAAAGATTATCAAAAGAAAGCTTCAAGTGTTTTTCAATGTTTCATGATTTTCAAAAAATGTATTTCCAAGTATTCTAACCTTTAAGGTGTTTTGTCAATTTTTAATCCTGAATAATAAGGTCAATGAAGTCTCAAGGATCTAGTTGTAGGATCAAATACTTGGGTTTGAACAATGATATCCATCAAAGGTTCAATAAAATTTCCACTCTTCTAAAACTCTAATAAATCTCTCTTTGACATGACTGATTATAGCACTTATTGAATCCATTTGGTACCAAATCTCCAATCCTTTCCTGCCCCCAAGTGATAAATGTGATCGTGCAACAAACTTAGGGCTGATAGGCAATGTAACAATGCGACTGAAAAGCTTTATTATGACTAGGTACAAGTGATGGATGCAATGAAAGTTTTACAAATGGGATGTTGGAAATGCAATATGGACATATGTGACTAGGAAAGATAGACTTAAGGGAACAAAAGGTGCTTGTTTACCAAGTTTTCACCTTTTGGGTCTTTTTCTCTTGTTTGGCTACCAAGGCGCCTATTGCTAGGTTTTCACCAAGGCACCTTTTCTCTTTTTTCTCCTTTTTTTTTTCAATTTTTTTGTATTTTTCACGATCTCTTTGACTATGTACAATAAATATGATTATCCTCATTTGATACTCTTTATACACTTTCATCTCCCTTATGTGTAGAACCTTTTGAGATGAATGTTGTTGATAGGCTCTTGGAGTTCCTTTCTTTCAAAATATGATAGCTTATAGGTTCTTGTTCCAAATGAAAACACGATAATGAATGGACCAAGCCAATTAGCCTCCCATTTTCCTTTCTTTTCTCTATTAGCTTGATTCTTTGGGTTTTCTCTTAACACTAAGTCTCCTACCTGAAAGACTCTCAGTTTGATATGCTTATTGTAATTCTGTGAGATTCTATTTTGATACACTTGTAGGTGCTCATAAGCTTGTGTTTGGTGTTCTTCTAGCAACTCCAATTGTTGAAGTCTAGCGATTCTATATTCTTCATCTATGTTCAATCCTTGCAATGAGACTCATAAAGATGAGATTTCAACCTATAATGGTAGAATTGCTTTGGCTCCATAAACTAATGAAAATGATGTGGCTCATGTAGGTGTCTGAATGCTGGTTCTATAAGCCTATAATGCTAGATTAATTTTTACATACCAATCTCTTCTCAATTTATTTACTAATCTCTTCAAGATTTTCAAAATGTTCTTGTTTGTGGCTTTGGCTTGTCCATTCCCTTGAGGATAATAGATGGATGAGGAATGGTGAGTGATATGAAATGTAGCACAAAGTTCATCCACATCCTTGTTTTTTAATTGCTTTCCATTATCTATTATTATGGCATGAGGGATACCATATTTTCAAATGATGTGGTTCAAGATGAACATGGAAATTTGCTTACCTATGTTCATGATCAAAGGAACCGCTTTGACCCACTTAGTGAAATAATCTATTGCAGTTATGATGTATTTGTGACCATTTGAAGAAGATGGGTATATGACACCAATCAAGTCAAACCCCCATTGATAGAATGGCCATGGTGTAACAAACGGGTGCAATTCTTGTGCCAGTACATGTATCATGTCACCATGATATTGATATTTGCTACATATCCTGATAAAGTTGCAAGCATCTTTTTATAAGGTCTTCCAGAAATAACCTAAGCGAAGGATTTTCTTGGCTAGGTTTAAACCGCTTGAGTGTGACCTGCAAATACCTTTGTGAACCTCATGTAAAGCTAACTTAGACTCTCCTTCCCCTAGACATCTAAGTAACATCCCATCAAGACCCTTATGATACAATGTTTCTGAAAGGATTATGTAATGGGCTGATTGGTGTATAAGGTTTCATTTTTGAGCTCAGGATTGATCTAAAGGTAGCACTTGGTCTTTGAGATATGTATATATAGGGTCGTACCAAGCTGAGTCATGTCCATGAATTAGGGAAATAATTTGGGTTTTGGGAAGGTCGAATGCCAGTTTTACCAACTCTTCCACCAAGAACTCATACTTCTCATTTTGATCTAATTTTTGTAACAAGGAAGCCAAAGTGGCCATTGTATTAGCTGCTCTATTTTTCTCTCTTGGAATCTACTCAAAAGTGATTAAGGAAAAGTATTTCTTCCATCCATCAATCATGGTCTTATATGGCATTAACTTTTCATCTTTAGTGTTGTATTCATTGTTAACTTGATTGATGATGAGTTGAGAATCTCCATATATTTGTAGCTCAGTGATGTTCCACTCTAAAGCCATTTTGATGCCTATGACTAGAGCCTCATATTCCACTATATTGTTTGTACATGGAAACAAGAGCTTTTAGGACTTAGGAATGGTGTACCCTTAAGGAGTAACTAATAATATGTCAGCCCCGGAACCCCCTTGTGTATATAAGTCATCAAAGTACAACTTCCATGTTTTTGCTTCTATGTTTACAATGGCAAAATCTAGAAATTCCACTTGAATAGTTTGTGTAGAATTCATTGGGTTCTCAACTAAGTGATCTGCTATCACTTGTCCTTTTATTTCTTTTCTATCGACATACTCAATGTTGAATTCACTCAATATCATGACCCATTTTGGTATCCTACCCGTTAAGGTAGTTTTACTTAGCAAATACTTTAAAGGATCAATTTTGGCAATTAATTTCACCTTGTGCATCAACATATAATGTCTCAATTTTTGAGATACAAAAACAACTACTAGATAACCCCTTTCCATGAATGTGTAGTTAAGCTCGTATTTGATCAATGTCCTACTCAAATAGTAGATTTCCCTTTCCTTTCCTTGTTCATCGTCTTGTACCAAAAGAACTCCTAGAGATCTTTTGGTAGTGGATATGTAGAGTAGCAATGGTTTTCCCTTGAATGGTGGCATTAGAATAGGTGGATTTATTAGATAAGTTTTCAATAATGTGAAAGCTTGATCACATTCTTCATCCCACATGAACATAGTATCTTTGTGTAGAAAGCTTGTGAATGAATGATATTTTTCAGACAATTGAGAAATAAACCTTCTCATGGATTGTATTTTTCCTTGTAAGGACCTCATTTGGCTAATGTTCTTTGGTATCTCCATATCCATTATTGCTTGTACTTTTTCTGGATCTACTTCAATTCCTTTGGCTGAAACTATATAGCCTAAAAATTTACCGGATTGGACACCAAAGACACATTTCTTTGGGTTTAGTCTCCCCTTGAATTGTCCAACCAAATGAATATCCTTTCAAAAATTTGTAGGTGTTCCTCTCTTTTGTGGGACTTGGCCAATATGTCATCCACATAATCCTCTAAAAAGGTGTGCATCGTGTCATGGAAGATGGTTGTTAGTTCCCTTTGATATGTGGCTCCGACATTTTTAAGGCCGAAGGGCATGACATTCCAACAAAAAGTACCCTAGGGACATGTAAATGTTGTCTTCTCTTGGTCTTTAGGTGCAATTTTTATCTGATTATATCCACTGAAACCATCCATTAATGAGTACATGGAATGACCCACTGTCAAGTCAACTATTGCATCAATGCTCGAAAGTGGTAAATCATCCTTCGGACATGCAAGATTCAAATCTTGAAAATACATGTATACTTGAATGGATTTTTCATGTTTTGTGATAGGTACAATGTTAGATATCCATTTGGCATAGGCGATTGCTCTTATGAGTCCCACCTTTAACAATTTTTCTAATTCCGCCTTGACTAAGAGAACTATATGTGGGTGCATTTTTCTCAACTTTTGCTTGATGGGCTTAATCCTTGGTCTAACATTCAGATGATGCATTATAAAATTGGGATCCAATCCAAGCATGTTAGCATATGACCATGCAAAGTTAACTTGTTGTTCTTGGAAAAACTTGATGAAGTCCTCTCTTTCTAGAGGTGTAAGTGATGCTACCAAGTGTATAAATTTTGGATCCACTTCCATCCCAATGTTAACCTTTTCTATCAGCTCTATGAGAATAGGTGACCTTTCTTCCTCATGCTCTGGTAGGGTATCCAATATCTCTTATTTTGGTGCCACAGTTGGGTTTTCACCATAAGAAACATCTTTTATCTTTACTTTTTTGGGTTCTAGTGTTGCCACATAGTGGTTTTCAGCACTAGAACTTTTCATTTTTTTATTATTTTTCTTTTTTTCTTTTGACTAATAGATTGGACCCTCGTTGTTCTCATCATGTTTGGTTTGAATTCATTTGTGAAAGAGGGTTCAACTGCATTAAGGTATTGGCTTTTTTCTTGGTCATTTGGAAATTAAAGTAAGTCACTTGGCTCGGTTTGGTCCCAATCAATAAGGTGAGGATTTATCAAGGATAAGGTTTCATTAGGCAAGTTTTCATCAATTGGGTTTATGGACATGACTTTTTTTTAGGGTTTGTACATTTTATCATTTAGATCTATGACGTGAGCTTCCTCGAGATTGTCCATGGAAGAAGGATCAAAATCCCCTTCACTTGAGTCCTCATCAACTTCTATAGGAAATAGCGTGGGAAAAACCATGAGTGGATTGAAACTAACATTTGAATCTCCCTCCTTCGAAGGAATCCAAAATGTATCTATCCATGGTAGATTAGTAGGTGCTTGTCCTATGTTAAGACCTTGTATATTAGGCTCTTCATTGGCTTGACTTTCTTGCCTTGGGATCTTTGCATAAGTATGTATTGTGACTACTTCTTTATCCTGGCATCATTCATCGGATAAGGTCTCCCACTCATAATCCTGGGAGTCATCACTATCTACATCAGATTACAATGTGTTTACTTGGGGATATCAGTCTTACATTGGGTTGGAGCTTTTTCTTTTTAATTGGTAGCCTACTCTGGATCTCTCTTCTTTTTCCCTCCAAGAAGGTCCAATGGGTTCTAATAAACCTCTATTTCTTCAGCCTAAGGGTCCTCTTCCCTTGTACCTTATTTTTTTCATTATCTCAAACCCTTTCCCATATTGCTCAGTTTGAATGTTGATATGTTGGATTCTTTCTATGGGAGTGTTTGAGGTATCATCTTCATCATGATAAAGCCATTGAAGGACTTTATCTTCCTCCTTGTCGAATGCTGCTTTTTTTAGTTTCCCTTACAAAATAGGAATGATACTTGTGAGGAAGATGCTCTTTTGATGGTTTTCCATGTGATCTTAGAGATGTGGGCAATTCAAATAAGGAAACAGAGTATTCCCCTACTCCCTTGGAACTGATTTTACATTGTTTGTCAAATGCATCCATCATCTCACTCATCTTTTTGTAGTTCTCCTTTTTAGCTTCATTCTTTTCCTCTCGGGTGGGTTTGTAAAGTACTATTTCTGATTTAGGTGCTTGGTGTGAACCTTCATTTGGAATTGGACCCTCGTAGCTCACTTTTTCCTTTCCCTTAGTTAATGTCGATGAGCTAGCTTGAGGATGGTTTGAAGTAGCACTTAATGTTATTATGGGATCATCCATTTTGGTATCTTCAATGGTGGCTCTTTGGATGATTCCTTCTTGGTTGTGTGGAATAAATAGCTCATGAAGGGGTTTGAGTGTATTGCAATATTGGAATGGATTTGGGTCTCCTCCAACTGTAATTTCTTCACCCATGTATAAAAATTTGATGCATTTGTGGTATGTGGATGGGACTACTTGCATCTCATGGATCCATGGTCTCCCCAATAAAATATTATAAGTTAACTTCATGTCCAATACTTGGAAATTGGTGTCCTTTTTGACAGGTCCCACTTGAATGGGCAATATAATCATGCCTTTGGAGGCCCTTTCAGCTTCATCATAGGCCTTTATGGTGATTCTTTTTGTAGGGTCAATACAAGACTTGGAAAACCCTAGGGATTTTACAAGACTCAATGTGCAGATGTTAAGGCTGGCTTCTCCATCAATGAGAGCTCTTTTGACTCTATGGTGTTCAATCAAAACCTCTATATGCAATGGTAAGTTTTTTGGATGAGTCATAGACATGTCATCTTGGTCGGAGAATGAGAAGCAATGAGGGGAAATGAGATGACCTACCATGTTTTGAAACTTCCCCTCTTCTAAGTTAGTAGGAACATTCATCTCTACTAGAGCTTTCTCTAAAATTTCTTTATGGTTAGGAGATAACTTCAATAGCTCCAAGATGGAGATTTGTGTCAGGGTTCTTTGTAACCGATCTACCAAGCTATAAGGTTTTGCTACTATAGAAGATTGCTTGATCACAATGTTGGACTGTGGAGTGCTAATAATCTTAGGATCAATCCCTTGTAAGGTAATCCTATAAGTCTACCCCCTAGTGATAACATTGGATGTCTCTTTTTGGGGCTTCTCTTTTATTATTATAGCATTCACAATGTTATCATAAGGTGGCACAAAGTTAATGTTATTGCTGCTTTGTTTCTTGCCATTGAATGAATCCCCTTTGTCATGTTTATAGAAGGGATATTTGAAAGCTGTATGGTCTTCATTGCTTTGAGGTCCATCAATGGTGATCATGCCACTATCGATTAAGTCTTGCACTACATTCTTTAGCTGCAAGCATTCATTTGTCGTGTGCCCTCGAATCCTATGGTACTCACAATGGTTATTTGCACTCCACTAGCTAGGCTTGTTGTGTGGCTCATAAGGCTAAATTCTAGGTAGATTAATTATGTTGTTATCTATGAGCATTTTTAGTGCCTTTTTGAGTGGTTCACCCAAGGGTGTGAAGTTCCTTTGAGGAGTTGGTACCAAGAATTTATCAAACTTATTACTCCTTTGATTATTTCCTTGGTTGCCATTATTAGCATTGTTTTTGGAAGGTGCATTGGAGGTCTGGTTTGCATTATTCACCTGATTAGGTGTTCTTGTAAGAGAAAATGGAGTCACCTTCAATTTGCTAGAGTCAACAACCCCATCATTGACTATTCCCTTATTTTTTTTTTTATACCGATTATTGCTATTGAACCAATTCTTATTCTAATTGGTGCCATTGTTGGAGTTAGTGTTGTTCTTATTATCTTTATACAATTTTAGTTCTCCACTCTTAACCAACACTTCTTCTATTGTAACTCTATTTTCTATGAGGTCTTCGGATGTCTTGGGGCATTGCATTCTTAATCGGTAGTTCATCTCGTTGCTCAAACTATGAATGAATATATCCATTTTTTCCTTTTTGGGCACACTCCTAGGATACCTAGCAAAGACTATCCTCCACCTTTGTATGAAAGTGAGGAATGCTTCTCCATCCTTTTTTTAAGTATTACATAATGTTATCATCATGACCTCATGCTTGATGTTGTATGAGTAATGGGCCATGAATTTTGAAGCTAGTTCTTCAAAGGTTTTTATGCCAAAGGGTAACTTAGAAAACCACTCCATAGCCATGCCTCCTAAGCTTCTTGGGAATAGTCTCATTAAATAGGTGGTATCATGTATGAACTCTAAGCTCAATGCACAAAACTCATGTAAGTGATCTTGTGGATCTGACATTCATTCATACTTGTCATATTTGGGAAACACTACATTAATCAGGAATGGTGCCATTACTATACTTTTATCGAATGAGAACGAACACAATGCTTCGATAGAGAAGGGTTTGGGATCCTCACTTTTCTTGATTGTATTCAGTTGAATTTGAAATATTTTGAACTATTTGTTCATGATGTCAATGGAACTTTCTTCAACTTCAGGTGGTCTAAGTTGATTCACATCATAATCTCATGGAAGAATAAGACCTGTTCAGGCTAGGTCCATGAAATACTTCACTTTATCTCTTGCCATTGCTTTTTCCATGAGTCTTAAGAAATAGGGGCATTGAATGGCTTCATCAACTTTGTCATCAGTGGCATCATCAGCAATTGGTTTAGTATTAGTTCTTTGGTGAGTGGTATCAATTCCTTGAGTGTTTTGATCTGCCCCTCCACTATTGGTATTGCCTTGATTATTTGTGTCAATGCCCCCATTATTTGCATCACCTTGGTTATTGGGGTCAATGGAACTATTGCTTTTATTGCCCAAACTACCATAGTACATCATATTGTCTTCTACTTCCTACTTGGGTGATTTTTGGGGTACTCCTGGAGTGGTAGAATCATCACCTAGGTAAGGGAGTTCTTGACTCAAATAAGTCCCATCTACTTGCAAGGTTTTCTTGATGTAGTAAGATCTAGTAAACTTAGGCATGAACCTTGGAGAATAAGAATCAATATTTCCCATGGTCAAATCCTTTGTAAAATTTGCAAAATTGGTGTAGAACAAGATTTTTGACTGAGCTGAAGGTTGGAGTAGTAAGAACACAGAAAAGGGTATTCAAATATCTGATCCAAATTTTCTGACCCCCTTTGCAAATACTCTCTATTTGCACTTTTAGATTTCTGGGCTTCACTGACCTAAGTATAGGTGTGACTGAATTTTTTGTATGCGTGAACTGGTATATTGTTTGGTGGCACACTATAGGGATGCAGATGGCACTTTTCTATTGATAACTAGTTTTCCAGTTTTAGTAGGCGTGTTTCAATATTTGCTAGGCATAACTTCACTACTAGTAAACATTTTCATATAAGTCACAAGCGTGTCTTAGCCTCTAATGAGCAGGATCATTTTGTACATAGGTGACACTTCTCTAACCAGGCTGTAAGATTTTGAATTTTTTAACTTTTAAGATTGGGTCCTTTGAAATTTTCTTGTTTTGAAAATAAAAAACAATCTCAACACACACATCAATTTTTCATCATGTCCCTAAAACAAGCTAGTGTGTATATTCTTGATCATTTCCACAGGTATAACACAAGAAAGAATTCCAAGTAGCCTACCTAAATTCAAATTTGGCTCTTAACATTTTGGCTCTAAAAGGTGGTCTTGCTACTTTATCAAGGATTTATTGTGGATTCTGTTCAAATAAATCTTAACTTTCATCCCCCAAGTATGTTAAGGGGTTTCCCACATGCACTAAGGTACGATTTTGTGTAATCCATGAAGACTACTAGAGGAAATTCAAAAGATTTAAAATTCATTTGTCACACACCCCATTAAGGATGCATGCGTTTCATTTTAGAGTGGGTTGGATTCCCACAGCAAAAGTGAGTGTATCCCACTTTGGGCTGTCCCTCTCATCGGCCTCGTTAAGGCACAACTCAGGAGGTGAGCCCATGAATTCTCTAGCATGTTCATTCAAATCAAGGAAAATGGAATTAAGGTCAAGATTTTGGGAATTTGGTTCACCAAAAAGGTGAAGAGCATATCCCTAACTTTCCCTTTAGTTCCCAAACACAATAGACAATTTTGTTCAATTTCTTTCACCCACTAACTATAGGGATTTGAGTATTTCTACTCTCTTCCACAAATAAGGGGCTTTGATTTATGTGTTTGATTCATTAATCCTTCTTAATTACTAGATTCTCAAAGTGCACCAATGCCACAAGCTAAGGGAAAATATTGACTAGTTTAGGCTTACCTTTTCCTTTGAAGCTAACCGAAGTTAGGGGCATTTTTTTATTGATTTCATTGTTTTTTTTCTTACCTTGGAAAATAGCTCCCTCCCAATGTGCTTATCCACCAACAAGTTAGTCATCACTAATAAACACTATGAGGGGAAACCAAAATCAAAATTGATGAAGTAAAGAATTGTGAATGAATTCTATGCACCTTATTTGCAAATTTCCAAAGAAAACTTGAACTAAGGACTAAAAATCCAATTTAAAGAGACAAATTTCATTTTATAAGCTTGAACAATTGCAAGATAGTTCTGGAATTCTTGATTGTCCTCTTGTGTAGTCTCAAGAATAGCCTTGATGTGTGCAATGTTTTCCTTCTTAATCCTCTTTGCTAACACCTTTCCTTCTTGATTAAATCTACTTTCCAACTTTTGGACTTTCCCATGATTGCTCATTTACTGTCAAATCATGTAAACATAGAGTTAGAAAAATGACTTAATCAATTTAACAGTAAATAAAGGCAAGAGATAATAGGCGACATTGTCCAGCTAATAGGTGTGAATAAATTATTAGCAAGTGTAACTTTATTGATAGCAAGCGACACTTTACAGTGACATAGGTGACACTGAAAATTACACAGGCGTGAAAAATTTATCACAAAGTGTGAATAGAACTTAAAATTGTAGAAAATGATTTATTCTAAAGATAATTTAATAACATTAAGCATGAGTTGACAAATTATAAGCGTAACTATTATTTAAAATTACGAAGCAAAGCATAAAGATAGGCAATAGTAAATTTTGGTAAAGCGATACTTCCTGAGTCATAGGCGTGACTTTAAGCACACAAGGCTGAATGCTTTAATCTCACAAGCATGAGCTTTTGATTCACATGTGACTGTAGATAACTCAAGACTGTATATAAGTTGTATGCCAGACATGAATCTTTAGATAATAGGTGTCAGGATAGAGATTGTAAGCGGCAGTAAAATGACTGCAAGCATGATTAAATCTCCCATAAGTGTGACTTCACCTATTTCCTGCAAATTATTCATGGAAAATAGACAATACAAGCATGCAAATTATGATGAAAATGATAAAATGAGGCCTAGGGCCCCATGGTGGGCACCATTTGTGTGATGATGATAATCACCTTCATGAAATTAAGATCAAATTAGCAACAATTCTAAAGTAAATACAATGCAAATCTATTTAAAAATGAAACTAAGATCTATAGCATCTCATGGCTCTCTAGAAAGAGGTGGTAAGTGAAGCTCTCAGCTCAAATCTCCACTAGTGACATTTCTAAAATGAGAATGTATGCTGTTCTATGCTTCTACAATGCTTCTATGATGATTCTAGCTCAAATTGACAAAAGTATAATGCAAATGCTCTAAATGCTCTTAATTGCTCTTAGAATGCTCTTCAATTGCCTACAGTAACAATGCTTTGCAAATGAATTTCTAAGATATCAATTGCTCTCAAAATGCTTCATATTTATAGTAAATTCCCAAGGGTAGGGGGTGGAGTGAAGTAATCATGATTAACCCTTGGTTGAGTCAAATACTTTGCTTTGTTCATAAATGGGGGGACAATTTAAAGGTTTGTCTCAAAGCTTTGGACAAAAGGACAAGATTGAGTGGATGAGATTGAAACTTTAAAATTAGTGATTGAGATTCATCCTTTTTGAGTGATTTGTGTCTTTTTGTCCTCAATTTTCATTGGTTGCTCAACTTTGTTGAAAGATATTAGGAATTATTAAATTCAATCAATTAATTAAATTTAGCCATGTAAGGGTAATAGGTTCATTTTGATTTTTGATTTAAACAACTATACAATTAATTGATTAAAATCAATTATGTAGTTCTTTTCACCTCTTTAAGCTTTTGATTTAATTATTTAACATCTTTATTTGATTTTTCCTTTGCTTTAATTGATTTTTTCCAACTTTATTTAATTATGTCCATTTTAATTGATTTGATCCCTTTTTGATGCATTTTCATGATTTTGAGCCATTTTATTGATTTTTTCAATTTAAAAGCACTTGTCCATTTTTGTGTGTCTACACAATTTTAGCAATAAGTCTTGTAGTGTGAGCAAGAATATAGCATCATAATTTTTTTGAAGAAAACTATAGTACCCCTCCATAGTTTGCTTTTATGTTATTCTTGCCAAACTCTTTTAGGCCACTTATATGTGTGCTTTGTTATTTCAGTGTTATTGTGATTATTGGATATATGTCACTTCATGGTGAATCTTTAATAAATGAATGTTTATGATGATTATGTTGAATCATTTATATGTTGTTATTTATGATGATGTTATACTTGTTTCAAAATTTTATTTATAATGATGATTATACTTACCCCATACTTGCATGTGTATAGTGTTCATGTATGTTTTAAATTTTTGCTTGATGTGCTTGATGTGGTTGAGGGATGAAGATGCAGTTACTTGCTTGCGAGATCCACATGTTCAGTCAATCCCCACCATTGTCTATTATATCTCTATATATATCTATGCACATGCTTGTTTCTTATGCAAGTTTGTAGGTACCGGGCATTGCCTTCCCTGAATTGTTAAGATGAGCATGCCCTATCACCAATCTCAATGGTAAAAGAGGGGAGATAATATTCAGTTCCAAATCCTAACC